>JBBPBX010022567.1:0-41291 GCA_038048925.1 Garcialebias charrua
ACAAACAATATTATATTGTTTATCAAAAATTCAATATATATATATATTTTTAATACCAAATTTGATATCTTTCCATGCAGGGGAAAAAATCACCTTGAAGAGACTTGGATATCAACCAAATATGTAACTCCTTCCAAAAACCACATACAATCTCACATTCGTAAAACGCATGTTCTGTTGATTCCAACAAAGATTTACAGAAATAACAATTCTCCTTTTCAAATTTGAATATTCTTTTCAAGAACTCCTGTGAAGGGTAAATATCATTTACAATTTTAAAGTGGATTTCTTTAAATTTAAGAGGGAAATTTCAAAAATTTAGTTCTGATTGATCTAATTTCTTGTTTGCTAAAGTATTTTTTTTTTTTTATTGATATGTTCTTTTGGAGGATCCAGGATAGATCTCGTTGATTAAGGAATTTCTTAAAACTATGTTATTGCATTTTTTATCTACAAAGTTTGTATCATTAATTATTATTTTATGCAATCTAGGGGTTTGGGTCTGATCCAAATTATTTTGAATTAAATTATTCATAACTTTTGGAATGCTATCGATCACCATTTTGTAATTCTCAGGAGTACAAATTATTTTATATTTATTACAAAATTCTTCGTATTTTAACAAATCTGCTTTATCATTTATGAAATGAACAATAGACCAAATTTGTTTTTCCATCCAACCTTCCATAAACATTGACTGGTTTCAGGCTGTCATCAGCCAACTGGTTGATCCACTGTGGGAGGGTGCTATTTATAAGACTGAGCTGAATACAGCTTCTCAGACTGAGGAAGTCTTTTGGACGAAAGACGAAACCTTTCTACAGTTTTTTTGCTTTGTTTTTTTTTTTTTTTTGAATGTCCAGAGGACCAGACTTAGCTTTTTTAGATTTTTCTACCTGGATTATTGAGCATGCATCAGGGTATAAAACAGAAAGATACACTGGCGCTTACTCACCACCAAGTTCCACCTCTAGCAAGAGAGGGAAACAAGCAGCTTCTACCTGTGGTCGCAAGAACGGTAGATCATCGCGACCCCAAGCGCACAGTGAACGCTAGCGCGTGACACGGCCATCAGACGCTAAGGTCTGCCCCGGAAGGCGGGTGACGTGCAACTAACCCTGAGGGCTGGGCCCGTTTTATACCGGAAGCCAGCCCTAGACCCACCAATCGCATTGCAGCCCTGTGTGGTGCATTTAACGTGAGAACGAACGCAGAGCTATACTGTGAACTGCCTGCGCACAGAACGCGCGCGTCGAGCGGCGTTCGGCAAAACGCAGAGCTATACTGGAGCCTTTAGTCCTCACGTTGTAGCTGGTTGCAAACTATGAAATGTATTTCCTGAATTTGAGGCGGGTCTTGTTACTCTGGGTTCATGAGACACGCCTCCATTCAGGAAATCCATTCCATAGCTTGAAGCCAACGTGCATCATGGATCGGAAAATATCGACATGTTGGATCAAAAATCTTATACGTAAACAAGGCTGGTATCGAATGTTTTCTACTTTTTGCTCGGAGGGCGGGCCACAGGTAGGGCCAGGCTCCGTGTTACACGGGCCTGTGTTGGCCCCACCCCAGAACCGCGCCACAGCTTTTAGATTCTTTCTGCTAACTACAACATTTTGGTGTTTTTTCTAACTTATTTCTGCTAATTTCAACTTATTATGCTCTTTGCTGCTTATTCGTGCAAGTTTCCGCTTCTTCTGCTATTTCAGCTACTATTTTTCTGTTTTTATGCTAATTTTAGCTTTTTGGGCTAATTCCAGTTTTTGCACTCATTTCAACATTTTTCTGCCTAATTCCGAGAAAAAATGTGCTCTCTCCACTTTCTTCTGGTCGTTTAAGATCCTTTTTGCATTTTTATATTTTATTTTATTAGCTACTTTTCAGTTGTTGTTTGCTAATTTCAGCTTTTCTCAGATAATTTCCACGTCTTTGTATTCATTCATGCTTCTTTAAGCCAACATACAGGTATGCTCTTTCTGCTTTCTTCTGCTTGTTCTAACTTTCCAGCTTTTTGGCTTTTTATAAATGTTTTATTACTTTTTTTGTGTGTGCAAATTTCAGCTGTTTTCAGCTAAATTTAAGCTTTTCATGTTAAGTTCTGCTACTTTCAACCTAATTAACATCTTTTAGCTTGTTATGCTCTTTTTATTTATTTTTTGCTTTTTCAGCTACTTTCAGCTTTTTCTGCTATTTCAGCTACTGTTTTATGTACTTTGAACTTAAACTTTAAACTTTTATGTACTTTGTACATTTTATATTTTTCAGCTACTTCCACTTTTTTCTTCCTTTTTTAGCTCATTTCAGCTTTTTCCACTTCCTTCTCGTAGGTTAAGCTTCTTTCTGCCTTTTCGGCTCCTTTTTTCCCTTCTAATTTTAGCTTCTTCTTTTTTTAGCTGATTTTCTGATTTTTGTGCTCATTTCTGCTTATTTAAAACCTAATTCAGTAATTACCGGCATGTGTTCTTTCTGCTAATTTAGGCTTGTTCTTCCCTTTCAGCTACATTTCAGCATATTTTAGCTAATTTCAGCTGTTTTTCAGCAAGTTCTTCTACAATAAGCGTTCAAGCTGCATTTTTGCAGGAAATGCAATTTCTCTAGTTTTATTCTACTATTGCTTTGTTTACGTATATGAAAAAAAGGAACCAAAGTGTTGTGTTTTTCTCTGAGTGTGTAACAGTAAACTTAGAACCTAAACACAAATTTGTAAAAATTCACTTTTCCCCAAAAAAATATACCAATATAAATTATTATACGGTATGTTTAAAAACAACATCTTTGCATACTGTCCAATTGCTTTTGCCATGAGAACGCTGATGCTAAAATGAAAATAAATTAATCTCAGCCGTGCCAGTGAACCAGCATGAAAGCAAACAGGATTTTTGTACACAATGAAAATCACAATAATGAAGCATGACAAGCAATCAGACCCCAACACAGAGCTGCATTATCGCCCAAACATTGTGACTACAGTTACAGATGTGTGCTGACGTGGACAATAGATAAATTTACTTTCACAGAAAGAAAATTGTTCGGCCTCTACTCTCGTATTATCTCGTCCCATTAAGTTCTCACAAAACAACAAAGGGAGGCACGTTGTGAGACGTTATATGTAATAAATCTTGAGCTACATGGTGTTATGACCTTCTCTCTGTTTCACCACGAACCTGTGATTTTACATCATGGTCCTCAGAGCTGCAGCCCTGAAACAGCAGCTGAAGACTGTCCCCGTTGATTTAGCCGACTGTCCGCCGATGGTTTATTTTGTATAAATGAGTTCTGAGAAGCATCAGGAAGCTAATAAGGCTTTTGGCCTCCTGTTTAGTGAGCAATCATTTAAAGCGGGCAGAGAGGCGAGAGTCACGGCGGCTCCTCACTGGTGGGTCAGGGGTTTCCATGGGGACATGGGAGAGGGTCAGGAGCCAGGGAGGGAGTATCTGTCTCGGTTCATGGTGCCCTGATTGTTTTTGATTGGGTGAAATAGAGGTGAAGCTCCTAAATGAGCCGGCTGTGAACTGAAGTGTTGTGCCTGTGAGCTGGTCCATTTTTTCTATGTTGTCAACAAAATCCACAAAAATAAAATAAATCAACATCAACCCAAAAATGTATCGCTTGTGTCCAAATCTTGATTCATTTTATTTATTTATCTGTGCAACAGTCTCATTTGGCTGTCTGTGAGCAGATTAAAAAACATTTACGGAGTCAAACTAATGGAGTGAGTGACACATTTCATTTAATCACAATCAGTTTATTCATGGACAGTTCTACGAATCAACATCAATGATCAATTCAGCATCTTTAGGTACCGTTAGGTGGCTCCACATGATCTGTCACATGACACAAACCTCTGGTGTTGATTCATTATTTAAGAGTCTGATTACCACTAATTAATATTTATTTGATAAACCAGATAAACTTTTGGATGGTATGGATCCTTACTGTACTCAGATTTCTGTCAGATAAGATTTTCTCATTAAGAACTAATTTGAAAATGTTCTTTGTTAAATGATAATTTTTTCACTTGGTTGTGCATCTGGTGATGGGCAGCTACATGAGGTCAGGCAGGAATCCCTGTGGACTATGATCACTGCTGAACAGAGAACAGGTGGAAGAGAACTTAGAGAGGTGCACCTGAAAGAAGAGGAATGAAAGTCAGCCGAAGACACAGCAAGAAGGAAGGCGGAACAACGAGGCTACAAGGAGCAGAGGTCACAAAGTGCAGGACTTCAGGGTCTTATAATAATCATTTTATTTAAAAGCGCCTTTCAGGACACCCAAGGACACTTAACGTCTTAAGGTCCACTGTCTGGAAAAATGGGGAGTGTGGTAAAGAGGTGAAAAATGGAGAAACATTTCAGGAGCGATTTGTGACAAAAGAGTGGTAGCAAAGGTCAAAGGAAAGTAGTGAGACCAGCTATGTTGTGTGGTCAGGAGACAGTTATGTTGACAAAAAGACAGGAGAAAGAACTGGAAGTGGTAAAACTGAAGATGTTGAGGTTCTCCTTGTGGACAAGGATGGATACGATCAGGAATGAGATCATTAGAAGTACAGCGCAGGTTGAACAACTGGGAGATAAAGTTAGAGACCAGACTGAGATGGTTTGGACATGTCCAGAGGAGGGACAGTGGGTATATTGGTAGAAGGATGTTAGAAATGCAGCTGCCAGGAAAAAGACAAAGAATGTTCAAGGTAATTATGACCCAATTTGTTTATTGTTCAGAGGAGTGGAGGACGCAACAGGAACTCTTTTAAATGTGATTTTAGGACACCTTGAAGGTACAAAAACATTGGTAAGATCGCTTCTTATTGACTTTTCATCTGCTTTGAATTGTATTCAGCCCCACGTTTTAGCAGATAAATTACAGTGTTTTAATGGTCTTAACTCTGATCTCTTGGCTTGTGGACTTTTTAACTGTTCAGTCTCAGAGAGTGAGGGTCAACAGGGTTCTCTCTGATGTCCTTCTATCCTTTACTGGTTCCCCTCAGGGCTGTGTTCTTTCACCCCTTTTATTTATTTAATATACAAACGACTGTCGCAGCCAGTTCCCACAGCGTCACATTGTAAAGTTTGCTGACGACGCCATCATCCTGTCCCTTCCCAGCAGTGATGACCCAAACACCAGGCCTGTGGTCGGGGACCTTAATGAATGGTGTGAGTCTTCCTGTTTAAAAGTTAAATGTTTCTAAGGCAAAGGAGATTGTCAATGATTTTAGAAGACTCTTCAGTTGCCACTCCTGTGTGGTCATGAAGATGTTGAGGTGGTGCATCAGTATAAATGTCTGGGAACTGTTCTCGATGACAAACGGACCTTTGATGCACATGTGAACTCACTTTGTATAAAAAGACCCAACAGAGAATGCATTTTTATTGGTGGTTTTAATGTTTTGACTTTTATGAGAATGTTTTATTGAGTCTCTTTTAACTTTTTCATTCATCTCTTGGTTTGGACTCTTGACATGCAAAAACAGGAACAAACTCTCGGGAATTGTCAGGATGTGCAGCAAAACTGCTGGCGTGACCCTACAGAACCTCGCTGACCTGCACTAGGCGAGGTCAGTGAACAAGGTCAGGCAGATTCTGGCAGATCCTGATCATCCACTCCATGGTGAGTTCAGGTTACGTCCATTTGGACATGGTATCTGCAGCCCAGATGTAGAACGAACAGACTGAAAAACTCATTGTTTCCTGTAGGGGTGCAGGAAAAAAAAATTCGATTTTAAAAAAAATAATCGATTTTCTTAGTCCTGGCGATTCTAAAAGCCCCAAAATCGATTTTTTTTTTATTTTTTTTTTTACATTAAAACCCAAAAGATAAAGAAAATAAAACCATATCTCATAGTATATGAAAGAATACATAAAATGAAAGGTGGCAGAAAGAAGAAGAAATCTGACCCGAACCAGTGACCTCCAGGACCCGATAAGGATAAAGCGGGTAAAGATGATGGATAGATGGCTTTTGTTGAAAAGATTTACCAAACAAATCTTTTAAACAAAATCCATCCATACACATTTGAAACATGGATGAATGCAATATGATTTTGAAGTCTATTTTATTTTGAGTTAAATGTTTATGCAATACAGTAGGCTGAAATCTTTGTTTACGTTTGTATTTTGAATTATTTGTGATGGACTGGAGACATGTCCAGGGTGTCCCCTGCCTCTCGCACAGTGACTGCTGGATATAGGCACCAGTGACCTCCGGGACCCGATTAAAGCTGCTGCATTCTATTCATATACCCATCTGCTCACAATTCAGGCTGCTGTATTTATACTGTATTATTTGACATTATTAATGTTTGCTACAAGCATACATTATTGTTTTAAATAAATGTTTTATTTGTTTACATTATTGTTTAATCTTTTCATGATTTCAATTGAAAATTGTTTCAGAATCGAAAATCGTTTCAGAATCGAAAATCGATTCTGAATCGAAAATCGATCCTGGAATGAAAATCGTTTTAGAATCGAAAATTGATTTTTAATCGAATCGGTGCATCAAAAATCGGAATCGAATCGATTCTCTAGACACTGAGAGATTCGCACCCCTAGTTTCCTGTAGCAATAAGGCTTCTCAATGAACAATGATGATTTCTGTACAGTTATTTTAATGTCTCAATGTCTTGTCCATGGATATTTTATGTGCCTGCTGACTGTAAAACAAATTGCCCCTTGGGGATAATAAATATTCTTGAACTTGAAGAGGAGATATATGGATGAGAGGACACGGAGGTAGGTGGAGTGAGGACAAAGTGAGATGGAGGAGGATGACTCGCTGTGTTGAGCCCTGAAGACGGAAAAGCCAAAAGAAGATCCACAAAAGGAAAATATGCAAAGTAACAACTGCTGCAGAATTAGTCTGTAGATTTAAAATATATTATAATATATATATATATATATATATATATATATATATATATATATATATATATTTTTTTTTTCAATAGAGAAGAAGAAATTCAATCAGAACATTATATAATTGTAAAATATAGCACTGATGATGTTTTCATCAATGTAGCTTTCATTCAAAGTTTTAAAAAAGTGATAGTTGTGAAATCAAACCACTGAAGATGATGTAGTGAGTGAATTAGGGGACATTTTGAAAATTAAAATACTTCTAGATGATGGGGGAGAACAATAAATCTTGTATTTGATTTGCTTACATGCAATGAGTCGCTACTTTTATGAACACATTTATAGATTTTGAAGTTTCATTGCTTGGGGAATAAAAACAGATCAACATCATGAACCTGAAACAAAAATTGATCGTAAAAAAGTAAAAACTATTGAAAATATTCCCTGTGCTGGACGGCTTCCTTTTTTTTTTTTTTTTGCTGAGACGTTTCGTGCTTCATCCAAAGAACTTATTCAATCTTCTTCCTTGGACTGAAGAAGTACTTTGAATGAAGAATGAAACGTCTTAGAAAAATTAAATAAATAAAAAACATCCAGTTGACCTGACAGAACATTTTTGGATATGTACCTGGATTGTTGAGCATGAACTTTGGTGTCTTGAACAATTTTGACATGACTGCCTTAGAGGAGTTGACAAGGGAGAGGATGGGCACCAGAAACCATCTTATCACCAGCCATTTTTTTTTCCAACTACAGTATAGGAGTGTGGTGTTTGTGGGACTCCAGGTTGTTTGTGGCTCTTCAGACGGAAGAAGCCCTTTGGATGAAGGATGAAATGTCTCAGAAAAAAAAGAAAGAAAAAGAAACCGTTCACATGACCTGACAGAACGTTGTTGGATTTGAATCTGGATTACTGAGTATGAAGTTTGGTATCCTGAGAATTATCTACTGAAGGCTTTCTAATCATTTCCACTCATCAAAAACAGTAACCACAAATCAAAGCTTATATCAGGATCATATGAATATTATTAATACCCAGATTTCTGAAGCTCAAGAGACCATTGGGAAAAGGTACAAGGTGATGCTGAAAACAGGGCGGCAAGTCTGGTCAGTCCACAGAGAAAATCTGTTGTGGCTTACTTGATGTTTCTCTTCTTTTAGATTTGGAGTTGGTTCCAGGAGATTCCAAATGGGCGAAGCAGACCAAGGAGATCAGGTACAGTAAGTGGAGAGTTAAATGAGAGAGAGGCAGGATGAACCTGAAAGTTATGCACCATAACTCATGTTCCCTGAAGGAAGGGAACGAGGTGCAACACTATTGCTATGGGAAATTGCGCCCCCGCGCGATTACCTGAAGGATTACATTCACGCCTTTACGGCAGGGGGCGTCAGCGTCACCCCAGAGGCCCCGCGCTCTGGGTACTTAAGACGCGGACGCCCAACCAAACGGTCTCTCAGCCGCTCTCTACAGCGTATGTAGAGGGCACCGCCGGGAAAGGAGCGTCACATGCAGAAACATCAACCTGATGTTACCACTAGACATATTGGAGGAACTTCATACAGAGGCAGCACATGTGTGCTCCACTGATACAATCGTTCACCATCTCCTACTTCCCCAGACAAACTGGGCAGGAGGAGGAAAAGGTCAAAGAGTCAAAAAAACCACTAAGCCATTGACACTTCAAATGGCATCATTTAGGTATAAAACAAGGTTGTACACAGGGTGACCTTTGACCTCTCAGGGGCAAGTCAGTCATACACACAGGGTTTCCCCTACTGATGTTGTTTTCCCCTCTTTTTTTTTTAGGAGAAACAGCTAGGCCTTAGGCCTTTAGCCTGTTCCCTTCAGTGGCCAGGCTGAAAGCTGCCACAACTCCGGACGTGGGTGGAGAAGCTGCCCATGCGCCTGAGTCAGCCGGTCCTTGTGAGAGGGCAGCTGCCATGGTGTCCCCGACAGCATTGAGATTAATTCCGGGAACCACGGTTTCTGTGGCCACCTGGGGGCTATTAGAATCAGGGAGAGGGCTCCCTTGCGTACACGCTCCAGCATCACCTGGATCAGAGGGACAGGTGGAAAAGCGTAATACAGCACCCCTGCTGGCCAGTCATGGGCCAAAGCATCCGTTCCCAACGGTGCATCTGTTTCTTTCAGAGAGAAATAGAGGTCGCATTGTGAGCTGGCCCTGCACGCGAACAGGTCTACAGAGGCTCTTCCAAATCGTGACCAGACCTGATCCACGACCCGTGGGCTCAGCCTCCATTCCGATGCCAAGAGAGGCCCTCTTGAGAGGGCATCCGCTCAGTAGTTCAGTTCGTTCAGAATGTGAGTCGCCCTGAGCGACAATATTCTCGGGGCACACCACGTGAGCAGCCTTTGTGTCAGACTGAGGAGAGCTCGGGATCGTGTCCCTCCTTCCCTGTTGATGAAGGATACTGTGGTTCTATTATCTGATTTTACTAGGACATGCTGCCCTGCAATCAGACCTTTGTCAAAAAAGTATTTAATTGACAGGAACACGGCCAAAAGTTCCAGGAAGTTGATGTGCAATCTTGCTTCCAGCTCTTTCCAAAGGCCTTGGGCATTCTGGTTTCTACAGACTGCCTCCCATCCTGTTTTCGAGGCATCTGTTGTGATGACCACACGGGACGACACCCGTCCCAAGGGGACTCCCTCCGTGAACACGGACAAGTCTCTCTATGGTTCTAAGGCCCTCAGGCACTCTGAGCCTATCTGAACTTTCCCTGCTCCCCTAAACGGGGCAGATTGTGTTTGTTGGTTTAGCCATATTTGTAAGGCCCGCATTTTCAACAATGGACGTGGCACATAGGGTATGGCCGCCCCCAAGAGGCCTAAAAGGCGTTGGCATGTTTTCAGGGGGATCCACTGATTCAGATTAAACTTTGCCAGACAGTGGCGAAATGAGGAAATGCGTTCCTCCGAGAGCCATGCTCTGTACCGGATGGTGTCGACCTGTACTCCCAGAAATACGGTAACCCGTGATGGAGTCAGGTCGCTCTTCTGATGGTTTATGACAAAACCAAGAGCCTCCAGGTGAGAGATCACCCTCTGGGAGTGCGATTGAGCCTGCATTCTGCTTCCGGCCAGAATCAGGAGGTCATCCAGGTAATTCATAATTCTGACCCCTTGATTCCTGAGGGGGGCCAGCGCTGCGTCCAGACATTTTGTAAATGTACGAGGAGCAGTCTTTAAACCGAAGGGTAAAGCCTTGAATTCGTATGCTTTTCCTTCGAATGCAAAGCGGAGGTATTTTCTGTGCCTCCTCCACATGCCCACGTGGAAATAGGCGTCCTTTAAAGGGGACCAAATGTAGGATATATAATTTTTTGTGGTTTATCTGTGGGCTATCCAGACCATTTTCAGTCAATTTTATACACAAAATAATGCTTATATAATAAAATATCCCCTTTCTAATTCTGCCAAATTTCACTTCCGTTCTAAACGACCGGTTTATGAATAATGAGGTCTGAAAGCCACGCCCTACAAAGACCTATTTACATTAACTACGCCCTCGGTAACAGCCAGTATCTCTAATATGTTGTTATTTTAAAATTAGCTCTTTTTTATTACTCATTTGACTTACTGTTAGTGCTAGTAGCTTAAGATAACTTACCAAAAGCCCTCTGCGCGCGCTGCCATTTGCAGCTCCTTTTTTTAGCATTAGCTCCGAGGCTAATGATAGCTTTTCCTCCTCCGAGCGGGTAGCTCCGCTCGTTGCATGCGGCGCTTTTGGGAGCGACCACTGCTTCAGTCCACACACAAAGTTCACAGAATGTCTCGCTCCAGTTAATTTATCCGCATGAGGCAACCTTTGACCGGACCCCCGGACTCAAAAGTCAGTAGCTCCCAACAACTCCCGCACGCAAATGGTGTCTTCGCCGGCCGTCTGCAAAACAAAAGGCTTAAAAAAAAAAAAAGGGATGCCGCGACCGGGACGCGAACCCGTGTCCTTCGGATTACGAGTCCGGTTCACTACCTCTGGGCCAACCGGGTAGTTATGCAAAAGCAGTCTTTCATCGTATAAGAAATAATCACAACCACCTACATTTAGAACGCTGAAGTTTTGATTAGATTTTGATGAAGTGAAAGGTATTCTTAAAATAAATAAGTTGCTAATCTGAAAATATATCGATCAGTGGTGCTTGATGGTACAGACTGTCGCCCCGCGAGAGAGTGTGTGTGTGCACAGTTTTCTGCCGGCTGCGCGTTGGGAGCGATATTACACTAAAAATTGAACTAAAACGTAAAAATAACAATTATAAAGTATTATTATGTCGATGTATATATCTAGTCTCACCCCGATTTCTCCGAAACAAAAGGCTTTAAAAAAAGGGGGGAAAAAAAGATGCCGTTGACAGGATGCGATCTCCGCTCTCCTGCGTGGCGCTCAAGTGTCGTAACCGCTCAACCAAACTGACAGTTGTGCAACAGTAGTCCTTCATCATATAAGAAACAAGTCCAAACCGCGAGAGTGTGTGTGCACAGTTTCAACGAGACAGAGTTCATTCAAACAAGGTAATAAAACATTCTGGTTTTACTCGAGATGTGCTGCATGGCTGGAGCAGGGCAAACCCCTAGCCCCCCGGGGGCTAAATAAATGAATAAATGACCGCCAGGTCAGCTCCTAAACCGCTAGGCAACCGTGACATCTTTTATACTCAAGTGGGTGGAGCATCACCAGGGGTTGCTAGGTGAGGGGCTGGACTCAGGTTTGAGGTGATTGGCTACGGTTTGTGACGTCACAAACCGCAGGAAGTGTGAAACGGAGCGTTTTTAATCACAGACAAATAAATCTACTTAGAGTAAATAAACCACTGGGTGCATTTTTTTGGCACAAGGACTGTTTTTTTATGAAGTAAATACCCAAAGTTTAGTAAAAAAAATTAAAAAGTGAATTTTGCATGTGTGGTCCCCTTTAAATTCACTGTACATGCATAGTATCCTGGTCTTATAGACTGGAGGACCTGCCTCAGTGTGAGCATCTTGAACTTAAACGTTCTTATTCTCTTGTTCAGCGTCCTGAGATCGAGGATCGGCCTCAGGGACTGATCTCTTTTGGAAGTACTTGCTGTAGTGACCGGAGCAGAGTTTGTGTTTCGGGACAACACTTATTACTCCTTTCTGTAGCATCGTTGATACTTCCTCCCTCAGCACGTGTGCGCGTGCTGGATTAATGCTCGACTGCAGCACCCCTGTGAAGGGGGGCGGTCCTTTGATGAACTGCAGCCTGAGCCCATGACATACCGTCGACATGATCCAGTCGTTTGGCAGACACGTCCTCCAGGCCTGCGCATGCTCCGCAAGCCTGGAAGGCATGTTTATCTGTAGTTTATTCTGTGTGTGTACGGGAGGGGTGGACTTTGACCCCTCTCGCGTGCTCCCGAGCAAGCTAGTCTGCCCAACAGAGGACTTCATGAGGTCTGATCGCTTCAGGCAGCACTCGTGCGTCCTACTGCGGTTCATAGTCTGACCTAATAAACTGTGTTTCATAAAAATGGTGCTTGAGTCAAGAACCAGGGCAGATTGTGCTTTGGTACTTTTAATTTTGTGTATGGATGAAACAGTGCTTGTTTTTATTACACAAACAGTAGATGAGTCATTTTTAGAGTGCACACACATGTCACCAGCTCCTTGTAATGTGTTACTAGCGAAGTCTGAGCTCAGAGAGTTCGGTTCCCGTACCGCATGGGCGGGCAAACCTGTAAAATTATGGATTTGTCCTGCTTCATCAGGCCCAAATCTGTTTCCCACCTGGGTTCATTGAAGAGGTCCTAGGCCGAGCCGCCTGGCGTTGAAAAGGTTCTATGTCTCCAGCAGGTCTCTTCTGCAGAGGGCGACGTATGGCCTCGCGGGGGGGGACAAAACTTTTCCTTGGCAGCCCCTCACAGAGGGCTTCCGCCTGTTTACGCCTTTGCTCCAGCCTAACCTGGATGCGCTCCAGGGCTCCCCCGAAGAGACCTGTCGGCTCGATCGGGTGTTGAAGAAAAAGGGACCTCTGGCCTTCCGGGAGGTCCGTTAAAGTCATCCACAGGTGGCACTGAGCGACAACCATTTCCGCCATTGCCCTGCCCTGTGCGATGGCTATTGTCCCCATCATGCGGAGCACAAAGTCAGAGGCCCTGCGGGCCTCCTCCAAGGCCTCTGCTGCGGCCTGTTTGTTTGCTGTTACCTGGAGTTCCTACAGCTTTTCTGCCAGGTACGCTTGTATCATGGTCGAAACGTTCATTGCACGAGCCGCGGAGCCCTGAGCCCGGTAGCACTTGTCGAGCTGTTTCTCCAAAGCGCGGCAGGCCTTGCTGGGCAGTGTTGGTTTCGTACCCGCTGTAGCGGGAGCTAGATGAGCCGCCAGGGCCTCCGCTATCTGCGGGGCGCTGGCGAGTCCTGCTGTCTCCATCCCGGCAACATCTAGGAACAGAGAGAGCGGCAGCGTCATGGGAGCTCCGGGTTTGGCCCAGGTGCGCGTGAGCTCCATTAGGAAATATGGGCATTCTCTGCCTCGTCGTCGGCTGCTGTTTCACGTAGAGGTAATTTCCCGCCAGCCTCATAACCTGTTGGCGAGGCGTGGGGTCTGGCCACGTGACTTGCAGTGCGTCCGCGGCCCTGTGGCACAAGTCGAACAGAGCAGGGACCGAAGCGTCCGACTCCGGCAGTACTTGTGCCAGGTTCTGGGAGGAATTCACACTTTCCACCTCGTAACCGTACTCGGCGTCTTGGTCAGATACTTCGGGCGTCGAGTCCCCGACCGGGACCGACGTGTCTAAACCATCTCCTCCCCTGACCTGACCGCTGCATTCCAGGTCTGTGTTCTCGAGCTCCGGTTCGGGAGCGAGTGGTTCTGTTGGGCCTGCAGCCCCCCGCACTGCAGCCTTTTCCATGGCTTTAGTCAGTGCGTCCGCACAGCGTTTCTCACAACCGCCGGCATCCGGCAGCAGTGTGAGCAGGAGTCGGGGGATTCCAACGCTGCTCTCACGTGCAGAATACCCAGGCAGACGGGACAGGCCTCATGGGTGTCCATTGCCAATAGGGAGTAGCCGCAGCCGCTGGGGCAGGGGCGTGAGCAATGGCTCGCCATCCTGCTGGTTTTCTTCTGAATCTTTGTCTTCCGTTTTCCCTTCTCGGGGGCCATGTTTGAGAAGCATCGAGGTTGTTCCTAGTTTTCTTTTGTTCGAAGATGTCCTCTCCGTCGTGTCGCTTTCGCTGGCTAGCCTGCTACTTGATAGCAGGAGGCGTTGTGACGCAGTTAGCGTCGTCGAGCGAAGCAGCTGCGGAGAGAGAAAAAGGCTTCAAGGTTAAGTAGGAAAATGCTGGACTAGCTTTCGCCAGCCCAGCAACACGCAGGAAAATTTCTCTGTACGCTCAGCGTAGGGAGCAAGCTCACCTCTAGTCGAGCGATGTGACAACAGAGACGTCCTACGAAGATCAGGTATTTGCGAGGTGAAGGGCAAAAAGAGACCGTTTGGATGGGCGTCCGCATCTTAAGTACCCAGAGGGCGGGGCCTCTGGGGTGACGCTGACGCCCCCTGCCGTAAAGGCGTGAATGTATTCCTTCAGGTAATCGCGAGAGGGCACAATTTCCCATAGCAATAGTGTTGCACCGAGTGACTGACTGATAAGGGAACTTAAGGCAGGATGGCTGACAATTGTTGTGATCGTATTCTTTGGAGGATGACGAAGAGACATAACAGCAGCATAAATGGGACAATGTTTCAGCAGAGTCTAGTACAGTGGGGTCTGCAACCTTTACGATCAAAATATCTATTTCTGCCCTTTTGTTCGCCACATTAAACGTGTCCAGCGCCACAATACCTGCTACAACTGGGATTCTCAACTGGTGGCCCACAGACCACTTTAGGTTTGTTGGAGGGCACTTTTCTGGCCAGTATAACATTACCGTATGACAATATAAAACTAAAAATATCTAATGATTTTTTAAAACATTTGGTGATATTTTTTACATTTTAAGACAAAATAAAAGATGAGATTCTTGTAAAGAAAGAAAAAATAATATAGTTTTTGCCCAAATTCTAAAAACTAAAACAATAAACTATGCAGGCCTATGTGATTTTTTTTGTAGAAAAATTAAGTACTTTAAAGAAATAAAGCAAAGTATGTTTTATTCCTTGTAATGTTTCTATTTGCTAAATAAAATAGAGGAAAACTGCTAAAACTATCACTTTTAGTTGTTATAACAACCAATAAAATTCAGTTTTATTATAGTTTTGGTAAAAGCTTGAAAGAGCCGCTGCAGAGGGACCAAAGAGCCACATGCGGCTCCAGAGCCACAGGATGCAGACCCCTGGTCTAGATGATCCTAAGGGCCTACTACTGGAGTCTTCTCATCAGTACTGTAGAGTGGAAACAGCTGTGGGTAATCAGCTCCACGCTGCCACACAGGAACTGAAAATAAAACAGCTAGATCCACAAAAGCTAGAAATCCCACAGCTTTATTAAAGAAGTCCAAACATCAAACATTTAAATCAAGGAATGTGAAGTGTTTTTGTGATCTCTTAAATTTTAAGCCTTGTTTGCAATCTTTGTACGAGAGGTTCTGTGGAACGGTTATAAACAGTTAATATTTTACCTGTTGCACATAGATATTTGAATGACTTCAGGTACATTTAATACAGTACAATATGGTTAAATTCTAACAAAACTGACTACAACTAGCCCAAGTAGGGCCAAGACCAAACTGGATGGCTGTAATCTTAAAACAACTCAAATCTAAAACATAAAAGAACAAAAAAATCATAAAACAGTTTATGCAAACACTACAACAGGTTAGGTCTTAATGGTTTATAACCTTTCCACAAAACCAAACCATTAGGCTGTCTTTACCTCTCCCAAGCAGTATGAAAATGTATTAGAAACTTTGACAGTAGGGTCAGCTGGTAAGGATCCACCCTGCTGTTATCCCATCATCCTATAAAGTTGTTTTTTCTGTGAAATGCTTTCTGAATATTTAAAAAAATATCAAATTTCTTTAAATTGAGAATAAGAAATAAACTCCAGTGGTGTTTTAGCATTATATTTTGTGCCAACTATTTCTAGGGCTTAACTGCTAACGATTGCATTTTGTTGCAGTTATTTGAGATTTGTGATGATTTTATGTCGTTATAAAATGATTTTTCTTTATTATTTACTGTTTTATTGCCACTTTTTATATGATTGTTAAAAACGTTCACAAGAAATGTTCTTAAAAGGGCTTCTGGAGGTGGACACAGTTCCCAGGCTTGTCCCCAGTGAAACTAACTGCTGCAACACCTCCATTGGTTCCCAACCCTGGTCCATGAGGAACGCCATCCTGCATGTTTTACTTGTTTCACTGCTTTTACACATCTGATTTCAGTGAATGGTGATTAGCAGGCTTCTGCAGAACTTAAGGAAGCAATTAAGTCACTGAATCAGGCATGTTGGAGCAGGAAACAAATGAAACATGCAAGATGGTGTTCCTCAGGGACCAGGGTTGGGAACCACTAGACACAGTCTACGCTCACACACAAAGTGGCAACCACCGCACCATCTCCCATCTCTGTATACTCTGCTCCTGCAACGGTCTTTCACAGATAAACTCTTTCGTCGACCATCATTTCCTCCCACTGCGCCTCACACCTCTGGTTTTTATGAGACACTGCTCTGAAAGAGTAGCAGACCTTGTTATTTGTCCATGTAGTGCAGTCATGACAGCAGATAACCATCCAGCTGCCATGTGAAGAGTGAGATGAATGTGTGGCTCGGCTCATACCACAGATTTGATCAGGAGAGTGAAGAAGAAGAAAAGAAACTCACAGCTATCCAGCCTGAATGGCACTCTCCATCTGTATAATTGGTTGAAATTAGGAGTGAGGGCCACCTGCTGACTGTGTCATTTAGAGTTCTTTTGCATGGAAATTGTGCACAGTGTCGTTCAGTGCAGCAGAGAAAGAGGCACACACAATGAGCATGAACATGGCTGACACATTTATTTCTGCTTGACATGTACCAAACAAAGAAAACTCTTTATTTACATTAATTACAACAGCAATTGCATAAAACTAAAAATTACAAAGACAACTTAAATATTTCTGGCTTGCAAAACAAAACAAAAAAAATGTGCAGCAGCTTAGTTGTTAATTGAATTTTAAAGCTGCACCCATTACGTGAAACTTCAAAAAAGCTATATTTAATACAGCCCAGTAATGGTACTTACAGGGTACAAAAAGTTGCGGTCACGTAAAATGTCCATAAAAACAGAACGAATGATCTGCAAATCTCATAAACCCATATTTTATTCACAACTGAATAAAGAAAGCATATCAAATGTTTAAATTGTACCACTTATTGTATCAAATGAGGGCATTTTGAAGCAGTGTGTTGCTGTGAAGTGGAAACAGTGCAACACAGGTGAAAAAGCATTTCACAACTAATTACTAATTAAAATACTGTATATATTTTTTTAATTTGAAGAAATCTCTATATGCAAAGAACAAGGTCCAAAGTCTGTATTGGATTCCCCTCATCTCCGAGCCCTCAGGGGTCACTGTAATAAAAACAAGTCTGATTCTGTTCTGTGCATCACTGCATTGAACACGTCTAAAAATCATCGTCTGTAATGTAAACACAGTTCATCGTGTCATCAACAAATGCTGATTAAAGCTCCATCGTGCAAAGAAGAAGTCACATGTGAACACCATCTGGAAATGCCTATGGCAGAATGAACGGAAGTTGATTTAAAATGGACTGAGGCAAAGTGGGAAAACTGTTTGGAAACCACAGACACCACATCCTCTATACACTAAAGAGCCAAGGGACCAGTCTGTCATCAGCTCACGGTTCAAATGCCAGCCTCTCTGATGGTATGGAGGTGCATAGATATGTTATTTATCCTGTTAAGTATCAGGCATATAGTCAATAATTAATTACAGGGTAATAAGTCACTTCATAATACAGCTGAACTCCAGTAGGTACTACAGTATATAGGTATCAGGTATGCATTACATAAACCAGTCCAGAAAGTACTGTAAGTGCCAAGTATGAAATGGGCTTTTTATTTCCTGTAGTCCCTCGTTTATCATGGGGGATCCGACCTCTGAAGCCCCGCGATCAGTGAAAAATGCGAAGTAGCAATAGGAGTACAAGTTGTACACACTCTTGCAATATTCTAAACAATGTTTCTAAACTCTAAAAGCCACAGCATGTCATGATTTCAGCTCTCTGCCTCCGGCTGCACCCTTGGCCACGCCCACTTCTACGCTCTGCACAGAGATCCGCTGATCAGCTGCAAGGAAGCTTCTCCTGCAGCTTGGGCTGCACACAGGTGCTAAATAGTTTAATTTATTTTAAATAAATCCATGTCGAACATGCGGCTCATCCATCAATCAGCCAGCGTGTGTCGTGTCCAATCTTACTTTGAAAAACCGCGACAGAGCGAGTCAGCGAAAAACGAACCGTGAAGGAGTGAGGGACTATTGTATTACTACCATATACCGTAGCTTTACAGTTATGCATTTTAGTGTATTTTATTGTGTTGGCTGTTATGGCTTAAAAAAACACATTAAGATAATTTAAGGCTTGTATTGGAAACAGCAATGGAATCCTTTTAATTTATGAAAAGCCATTTCAAGTCTAATTCAAGTTTTTTTTGGCTTATTTTGCAGTAGTTCAAAACAATGCAACACCATCTGATTCATACAGCATTGCCCAGGTGCAGAGATGATACTGTTATAATGCTCATTAGAGCAATAAAGTGGGGCTGCTGCAAGCGTAGTGTGTGAAATACAATGCAGTTTGTTACATGAACCTCTCCTGCATGCCTCTCATCACTGTTAATGCCCTACAGCTGCTGGTAAAGCTGAATCAACTGCCAAAGGTAGGAAACATTGGCAAAGCATGTGAAAACCTTATTTTCCACATAAAATATGAACATTAATTAACATTTCAAATGGAGACATTATTATTCAGATTGTTCAAAATATAAAGAAGCCCTTGGCAAATCATAAAACATCTGTTTGTTTGCATTTTTCTGTATATTCTGCAGCAATAATTAATAATAAATGCACAGAAACAAGCTTTATGTGTATAAAAACATGCATAATTTCCCATCCCTGTTAATCTTTGACCTTAACTAAAGGAAAAAGTTTTTTTTTTACTTACTTTAGTAACTATTGTTTCTATACAACAATCAAATGTATCTTACAGCCTTAACAGCTCACCTCTTCTATTTGTACTAAAATTAATAATCCCATACTGAAGCACGTCAGCATGAGACTTCATTAGGACACAGTTCATTATTGCTTTGGCGTGTGACCCAGTAAGACACAAAAAAATTGAACATTTGGTGCAAATTATTATAATTCAAGCACGACTGCTTTGGGAAAGATTTGGAGTCCATTGAAGAGATCTACTTTTAAACAAGCTACTCATTTAAGTCACTGTAGAAATGTTTTTCAAAATAAAAACTATTGAAAAATCTCTACTGTCAGCTTGAGTCCGTCACATATTTAGTATAATATGTCCCCATATTGAAAGAAGACAGAGACATGTGTGTGCATTTTATCTCTATATATACAGTCGGGCTTTTATTGTGTGCTTTTGCTGTGAAAATGGGTTAGTAAGGTTGAAACGTTTGTAGTCAAACATGGTTTTGATTCGCCTTTGAGAGTAATTCTACAAGAAGTTCAGAAGCATTTGTCTTCAAGTCCTCGACTAGCTTTCTGAAAACATTTTCAAATCTTTTTCCAACATACTCCTGCTTTTATTGCATAAATTATTTGCTTTTTTCAGGATACAAGGCAGCTGCTTAGAAAGAGCCTATGACTGCCTAACTATTAATAATAATAATAATAAATTCAATTTTTAACGCACTTTTCATTAATAAAAATCTCAAAGTGCTACGAAGTGCAACAAAAGCAAAAATCAAATAAAACAAGTGATAAAATCAAGTAAAATCAATAATAATATCAACTAAGCTCAAAGATAAAATCATGTGGAGGCAGAATAGGCTTGATTAAAAAATAAATAAATAAATAAAACAAGTGATAAAATCAAATAAAATCAATAATAATATCAACTAAGATCAAAGATAAAATCATGTGGAGGCAGAGTAGGCTTGCTTAAAAAGAAAAGTCTTTAAGCCGTTTTTGAAGTCAACCAGTGACTGTGGAGCTCTCAGGTAGTCAGGGAGGGAGTTCCATAGGCGGGGGGCAGCCACACAGAATGCCCGGTCTCCCATGGTCCTTAATTTGGTTCGTGGAATGTGAAGTAGATTACTGTTCTGTGATCGTAGAGACCGGGTGGATGAATATGGTGCAAGAATGTCCTTTAGATAGTCAGGTGAAGTTCCGTGTAAGCATTGATGTGTAATGAGAGCAGTTTTGTACTGAATTCTGTAGGTGACAGGAAGCCAATGGAGGTTATGGAGAATGGGTGTAATATGTTCAAATTTACGAGCTCTCAATAAAATCCTTGCTGCACTGTTTTGAATATATTGAAGCTTCTGAAGATTTTTGCCAGGGATTCCAATAAACAGGGAGTTGCAGTAGTCGAGCCTGGAGGAGACAAAGGCATGGACGAGTTTCTCAGCATCAGAAAAAGTTAGGGATGGGCGAAGTCTGGAGATGTTTCGAAGATGGAAGAAGCAGGTTTTAAACAGATGCTTAATGTGATTTTCAAATGTAAGATGAGAGTCCATTTTTATTCCAAGATTTGTAACAGAGGTGGAGAGGGGGATGTCTTGTCCAGAGAAGGAGATTGTTGTTAAAGTTGATGTTTGTATCTGGTGAGGGGTGCCAATCAGTATGGCCTCAGTCTTGGAGCAGTTTAATTGAAGAAAGTTCTGATTCATCCATGCCCTTATTTCCTCCAGGCAGGTAGAGAGGGCAGTGAGTGAAGATGGAGATGGGGATGATGAGGATGCTCCAGTCCTGATGTAAAGCTGTGTATCGTCGGCATAGCAGTGAAAAGAAATGTTGAACTGATTAATAATTTGACCTAAAGGCAGCATGTAAAGGGAAAACAGCAGGGGCCCCAGAACTGACCCTTGAGGGACACCACAGGAGACACCGACTGTCTGGGAAGTGGCATTGCCAAGACTAACACATTCCAGCCTATTGGAGAGGAAAGATTTGAACCAGTCCAGGACAGTGTCACAGAGACCGACCTCCACATGAAGACGGTGGAGGAGGATACTATGGTCCACAGTGTCGAAGGCTGCAGTGAGGTCAAGGAGGACAAGGATGGAGGGAGAACCAGTGTCAGCAGCCATGAGGACATCATTTGTTGCAGTCTCAGTACTGTGAGCTGCTCTGAATCCAGACTGGAACTTCTCATACAGAGAGTGTTGCTGTAGGTGGTCCTGCAGCTGAGCAGCAACTGCTTTTTCCAGCACTTTAGACAGAAATGGGAGGTGAGAAATTGGGCGGTAATTAGAAAAGATGTCGGGATCCAAATTAGATTTTTTCAGAAGAGGCCTAATGATGGCAGTTTTTATTAGGACGTTTGAAGATGTTTTAAAGCTTAAAAAGTGCTGACAAATGTAGAAGTTATTTTGTTTGAGTTCAGCTTTACCTTACATAACTGTCACAAAAAACTTTTGTATATTTTATTCATGTTATTTTGATTTATTCTATTTGTTTTTCATCTGCCTTACTGTATCGCCCTGCTCTAGTGCTGCTGATGTGCAGCTAAATTTAGAAATACTTTTTTTCCCACTTTATGCACCTCGTGTGTTTAAATTTACACAAACATGATTTATAAAGTTAATGGCCTAAATGCTTATCACCCACTGCATTCCATGCCAGAGTATGAAAGAAGGGACAAGGTTAAATCTGTTTTTGATTAAAAAAAATTGTAAATGGTGTCATGTACAATCTCCTGAGGTGTTGGCTCTCATTATTTTCTTAGCTCCACAGTCACTGGTTGACTTTAAGAGCGGCTTGAAGACATTTCTTGTTAAGCGAGCCTACTCTGCCTCCTCATGATTCTATCTTTGATCTTAGTAGATGCTGTTATTGATTTTATTTGTTTTATCACTTGTTTTATTTGACCTTTAATTTTGTTGCACTTTGTAGCACTTTGAGATTTTCATTAATGAAAAGTATGTTATAAATTAAATTCATTATTAATATTATTATTTCCACATCAAATTGTAACTTGATATGTGTAAAATGGCTCAGTGCAGGCCATATTAAATCATATTGACTCCAAAATGTATTCAGCTGTAGCTGTACAGTACATGGTATTTTCTGAGAGTTTTATTGACATCTGTCCAGCAGTTCAACAGATGTTTGATAACACAAGAGAGGCCAAAAACCTCATGGTCCTTTCACCATAAAGTATTTTAAGCTTGTTTTCTTAACACGTTTCTTTTGTACTTCACACACTGCAAGCTGTTCCATGCATATTTATCTTTGTATGGGGTGACATTTGTAAAGATACAGTCAAAAATTAATAGTAATATTTTGGCTTTAACAAGGAAAAAAATGTTTAAGTCATATTTTCACCATGTTTTTCAAACATTTATAAATGTCATAGGTCCAAACTAAATATTAAATTTAAAAAATAAATAATTAGTTTACAAACTAAATGTTTATGTCCAAGATAAATGTTTAATTTACAAACTAAATATTTAACTTGCAAGTTAAATATTTAGTTAGTTAACAAAATATTTAGGTGTAAATTAAATATTTAATTTCCAAGCTAAACATTAATTTTCAAAACTAAACATTTAATTTCCATTTTTAATATTTACTGTCCAAGCTAAATATTTAATTTCCAAACTAAACATTTAATTTCTTGGCTAAACATTTAATTCCTAAACTAAATATTTAATTTGCTAACTAAATATTTAGCTCGGGCATAAAAATTTATTTTCCAAGCTAAACATTTAATTTCCAAAATAACTATTTAATTTGCCAACTAAATATTTAGCTCGGACCTAAATATTTATTTTCTAAACTAAACATTTAATTTCCATATTTAATATTTATTGTACAAGCTAAATATTTAATTTCCAAACTAAATATTTAATTTCTTGGCTAAACATTTAATTCATAAACTAAATATTTAATTTGCTAACTAAATATTTAGCTCGGGCATAAGTATTTATTTTCCAAGCTAAACATTTAATTTCCAAAATAAATATTTAATTTGCCAACTAAATATTTAGCTCAGACCTAAATATTTATTTTCTAAACTAAACATTTAATTTCCATATGGTCCAAGCTAAATATTTAATTTCCAAACTAAACATTTAAATTCTTGGATATAACGTTTAATTCCTAAACTAAATATTTAATTTGCTAACTAAATATTTAGCTCGGGCATAAATATTTATTTTCCAAGCTAAACATTTACCGGTAATTTCCAATATAAATATTTAATTTGCCAACTAAATATTTAGCTCGGACCTAAATATTTATTTTCTAAACTAAACATTTAATTTCCAAAATAAGTATTTAATTTGCTAAATGTTAAATATTTTGTTTGTAAATTAAACTTTTAGCTTGGGCATAAACATTTAGTTTGCTAACTAAATATTAATTGTGGAACAAAATATTTAGTTTGCTAAATATTTAGTTTGGAATTATGACATTTATAAATGTATGAATAACATAGTGAAAACATAACTTTGGAAAAAAAGCTTTTTTTTCTTTATGAAAGGCTAAATAAACCAAAATATTGCTTTTAATGTTTGACTGCGTAACTTTACAAATGTAACCCCATAGTTGTTCCATGCTACCTTTCAGTTTAATTCTAAATTTGAGGGTCACAGGTTTGAAAAACATACTCATATAACAGGAGTTCAGAGAGGAAATTTCCCATTTAACAGCAATCTTTTATTATTGCAGTATCATATATTAGCTGCCTTTTATTTCCATATCTGTCATGCAGATTGTTGCCCTGTTAGCTGCTGAAAACCATCATCTGGAAATGTTTCAGGGTGAAATATCTCCTGCAGCTTTCCAGGGAAAGAAGGGGAAGATCCAATCGCTTCTATTTTTAACAGCTAATCTGTCAGATTGCCTTTATAACCTTCTCTGCAACACTTTCTGTCAGCTGCAATGCCACAAAACCCTAAAATAAACAGTTTAGGTCACTGCTTGTTTCAGATTTCACCCCATTTCCTCCATAGCTTTAATATCCCATTTTTTAATCTTCCCCAGCCTGTTTTTTGCTGGTATTTCTTAAAGCGCCCTCCTACCAATGACAGTAAATCCTCCGGCTTATTTCTGCGTATTTGATTTAGTTAAGGTAACTCAGAGTGTAAGGAAAAAATAACTCATTGCTTTTTCGTAAATCTGTCACACTCTCCTCTTTCTCAGTCCCCCACAGACATCTGCACGGTCTGGCAGTCAATTACATCCCCTCACCTTCAAAAAGAGCCCGGCTCCTTCACTGCACGGGAGGCAGCAGAGCGCCGTATCAGGATCTGATCTTTATCCTTTTCTCAGCTGCATGAAGGGTGGAGCTGTCAACTCTGGACGGCTGTTAACAAGGCGGGAGGGTGAGGAGACAACCGTGATGCACTTGAGGAACAAAATGATGCCTGAATAAGGCAGATCAAGAAAACTCATCAAGGTGAGAAACCAAACAAACCTTCAGGAAATCTTATCTTTAAAAATTAAAACATTTTAGGTTACATTTGTTTAATCTGCAGTGACTTCCTAAACATTGGATAACAGGTTGATTTCTGCTACAAACCGGATTCCAAAAAAGTTGGGACACTAAACAAATTGTGAATAAAAACTGAATGCAATGATGTGGAGGTGCCAATATCTAATATTTTATTCAGAATAGAACAGAAATCACAGATCAAAAATTTAAACTGAGAGAATGTATCATTTTAAGGGAAAAATACATTGTTTCAAAATTTCATGGCATCAACAAATCCCAAAAAAGTTCGGACAAGTCCATTTTTACCACTGTGTGGGATCCCCCTTCTTCTTACAATGCTCTTCCATTCATGTCTAATACATGAATAATCGTCTTGGGCCTTCTTTGTCGCACCTTCCTCTTTATGATGCACCAAATGTTCTCTATAGGTGAAAGATCTGGACTGCAGGCTGGACATTTCAGTACCGGATCCTTCTCCTTCTCCATGATGTTGTGATTGCTGCAGAATGTGGTCTGGCATTATCTTGTTGAAAAATGCAGGGTCTTCCCTGAAAGAGATGACGTCTAGATGGAGCATATGTTGTTCTAGAACCTGAACATAGTTCTCTGCATTAATGGTGCCTTTCCAGACATGCAAGCTGCCCATGCCACAAGCGCTCATGCAACCCCATACCATCAGTGATGCAGGCTTCTGAACGGAGCGTTGATAACAACTTGGGCTATCCTTGTCCTCTCTGGTCCGGATGACATGGCGTCCCAGTGTTCCATAAAGAACTTCAAATCGTGACTCATCTGACCACAGAACAGTCTTCCATTTTGCCACACTCCATTTTAAATGACCCCTGGCCCAGTGCAAACGTCTGAGCTTGTGGAGCTTGCTTAGAAATGGCTTCCTCTTTGCACTGTAGTTTCAGCTGGCAACGGCGGATGGCACGGTGGATTGTGTTCACTGACAATGCTTTCTGGAAGTATTCCTGAGCCCATTCTGTTATTTCCTTGACAGTGGCATTCCTGTTTGAGGTGCAGTGACGTTTAAGGGCCCGGAGATCACGAGCATCCAGTAGAGTTTTACGGCCTTGACCCTTACGCACAGCGATTGTTCCAGATTCTCTGAATCTTTTGATGATGTTATGCACGGTTGATGATGATAACTTAAAAGTCTTTGCTATTTTACGCTGGGTAACACCATTCTGGTATTGCTGCACTATCTTTCTGTGCAACAATGGTGGAATTGGTGATCCTCTTACCATCTTGGCTTCTGAGAGACACTGACACTCTGAGAAGCTCTTTTTATACCCAATCATGTTGTCAATTGACCTAATTAGTGTTAATTGGTCTTCCAGCTGTTCATTATATGCTCAATTTCCTTTTTCCAGCCACTTATTGCTACTTGTCCCAACTTTTGGGATTTGTTGACACTGAAATTTTGAATCAACATATTTTTCCTTTAAAATGTTACATTAACTCAGATTAAACTTTTAATCTGTCATCTATGTTCTATTACATATAAAATATTGACATTTGCCATCTCCACATCATTGCATTCAGTTTTTATTCACAATTTGTTTAGTGTCCCAACTTTTTTGGAATACGGTTTGTATATATCGTTCTATTTACTGTTTTAACATGAATGCACATTGGTACACTATGTGGCAAAACGCAACAATTGCAACAAAATTCTCCCAGAGTTGTTCTCTGTAAACGAGTCCGACCCAGCCACCACAGCGACGTCAGATCCAGTGAGTGTCACATGACACATCACATACTAACATGTTTGCAGATGGATTCATAACAACCATGTACTGCTACTCATTTCACATTTAGAAGACACAAACTACGATCGGTGCACGCACACAAATATGCCAAGCTTATTTCTACATAACTGCAATAAATAAACTTCCTGTGGTTGATTTTGAATTCTTACCTTTTAATGCTGATTACCGGTAGATTATTGACTGGAACAAAACACCTGCTGCTAAAACCAACAATTTATGGAATCGCCTCACCAGTTCTCTGTCAATGCCCTGGCATATGACAATACCCAATCAATGATGGAGAAAGGTCAGGGGCGCTTTGCTATGAACCATCAATGATGAATGATTGGTTGAAGTGTGTTTTAATAGTTAACTCAAAAACTGCAGATCTGACCCCAGTTCTGCCTAATTATCCCCACCTGCCCAAAGCAATTTTACCCACCAAATCAGAATGAAAACCACCCAATCTGGCAACACTGTCAACCACCTGGAGAAACGGGAAGCGGGGGGAGCAAGCGCAGGTGAGGGGCTGGGTTTGTATTATGTGAGGGAGAAGGAGGGGTTGCGTGCAGTTGGTGCAGACGGGAGAAAAAGAACCACACTGATTTTCAAGTCTATACTCGATGGTTGTGATGGAGCCATTTTAACCATCGTAAGTTGAAACACTCGCGATACGTCAAGTATTTTTGATATATCGCCCAGCCCTACACCGATTTGGCATTTTGTTCCTGCCGCAAGTATTCAAGCCAGAAATGAGAAAGATACGACAGGTGTGCAATAGAAATCTGTCCCTCTTGATCCGGACCCTATCATGACGTCACAGCCCGTATATGGAAGTGATCAGCTGTTTCCAAAGCACCAGCTTGAAACCTCACATAAATACATTTGTAAAATAAGTTTGCATTAGTTGATAACGTTTGCCACACAACATAGGTGTTAATAATAATAATAATCATTTTATTTAAAAGCGCCTTTCAGGACACCCAAGGACACTTAACAAACCAATACAGTTCAAACATTATCAGTGACAAATTGAAATATAAAATACATAAAGATTATAAAATGCAAAATAATAAAAATACATTTAGTAAAGTTAATGATAAGCTAGTCTAAAGAGATGTGTTTTCAGGGCTGTCTTGAACAGAGAAAGGGAGGTGGTGTTTCGAAGGTCTGGCGGTAGAGCGTTCCAGAGGTGAGGGGCAGAGCAGGTGAAGGCCCTGCTCCCCATGGTGGAGAGGCGGGCAGAGGGTACATGGAGATGTAGTGAAGAGGAGGATCTGAGAGAGCGTGATGGGATGGAGATTTGTAGGAGGTCAGATAGATAAGGAGGGGCAAGGTTGTGGATAGCTTTGAACGTGAGAAGTAGAATTTTGAAGATGATGCGTGATTTAACCGGGAGCCAGTGGAGCTGCTGCAGGACAGGAGTGATGTGGTTATAGTAGGAGGTTTGAGTGATGACACGGGCAGCTGAGTTCTGGACCATCTGTAACTTGTGGAGAGATTTGTTGGGGAGGCCGTAGAGAAGGGAGTTGCAGTAATCGATACGGGAAGTCACAAGACTGTGCACCAGGATGGCTGTGGAGCGGGGCGTGAGAGAAGGACGGAGACGGTTAATATTACGGAGGTGGAAATAGGCAGACCGAGTAATATTGTTGATGTGTGAAGTGAAGGAGAGAGTGGTGTCGAGGATGACACAGAGGCTCTTGACCTGAGGGGAGGGGGATAGCAGAGAGTTGTTAAGGGGGACGAGAAGATGTTCTGATTTTGAAATAGAGTTTTTGGTACCAACAAGAATGATTTCTGTTTTGTTACTGTTTAGTTGAAGGAAATTGTTAGAAAACCAGTGATTTAGCTCATTGAGACAGTCGGTGAGGATGGAGGGTGGGTGGGTGGAGTTAGGTTTTGATGACAAGTAGAGCTGCGTGTCATCAGCATAACAGTGGAAATGGACGCCATATTTGTGGAAGATGTGACCTAGAGGAAGGAGGTAAATGATGAAGAGGAGGGGACCGAGGACAGAGCCTTGGGGGACACCAGTGGAGACAGGGGAAAACTGGGAACGGAAGGATTTAAGCTGAATGAATTGAGTGCGATCAGAGAGATAAGAGTTGAACCAGTCTAACGGGGTACCTGAGATGCCAATGGAGGTTAGTCTGTTGAGGAGGATAGAATGACAGATGGTGTCGAAGGCAGAACTTAGATCAAGAAGAATGAGGATGGACAGAAGACCAGAGTCAGCAGCAAGAAGAAGGTCGTTAGTAATTTTTACTAAAGCTGTTTCGGTGCTATGGTGGGGGCGAAAACCAGATTGAAACTCTTCAAAGATGTTATTGTTGGACAGGTAAGAGTGAAGTTGACTAACAGCTTTTTCAAGAATCTTGGAGATGAAGGGCAGATTGGAGATCGGACGAAGATTACTGAAGTTGGTAAAGTCAAGACCTGGTTTCTCGATGATGGGGGTGATGGCAGCAGATTTGAAGGCTGTAGGAACAATGCCAGAGGTTAGGGAGGAGTGGATGATGTTAGTGATGATAGGGAGCAGGGATGGGAGACACAATTTAACAAGAACTGTGGGAAATGGATCAAGTTGACAGAATGAAGACTTTGACTTGCTGATAATGTCAGCAATGTCATCAGCAAAGGGGAGGGAGAAGGCAGAGAAAGGGAGGGAGGGGGGAGTTCAACATAGATGCTGGAGGCAGTATTTGATCCAAGATGTTTATGGATTGAAATAATTTTTTTCATTGAAATGTAATAATAATAACAATCATTTAATTTAAAAGCGCCTTTCAGGACACCCAAGGACACAACAAACAAACACAGTTCAAACATCAGCAGTAACAATTTGAAATATAAAATACATAAAGAATATAAAATACAAAAGAATATAAAATACATTTAGTAAAGTTAATGATAAGCTAGTCTAAAGAGATGTGTTTTCAGAGCAGTCTTGAACAGAGAAAGGGAGGTGGTGTTTCGAAGGTCTGGCGGTAGAGCGTTCCAGAGGTGAGGGGCAGAGCAGGTGAAGGCCCTGCTCCCCATGGTGGAGAGGCGGGCAGAGGGTACATGGAGATGTAGCGAAGAGGAGGATCTGAGAGAGCGTGATGGGATGGAGATTTGTAGGAGGTCAGATAGATAAGGAGGGGCAAGGTTGTGGATAGCTTTGAACGTGAGAAGTAGAATTTTGAAGATGATGCGTGATTTAACCGGGAGCCAGTGGAGCTGCTGCAGGACAGGAGTGATGTGGTTATAGTAGGAGGTTTGAGTGATGACACGGGCAGCTGAGTTCTGGACCATCTGTAACTTGTGGAGAGATTTGTTGGGGAGGCCGTAGAGAAGGGAGTTGCAGTAGTCAATACGGGAAGTCACAAGATGGCTGTGGAGCGGGGTGTGAGAGAAGGACGGAGACGGTTAATATTACGGAGGTGGAAATAGGCAGACCGAGTAATATTGTTGATGTGTGAAGTGAAGGAGAGAGTGGTGTCGAGGATGACACCAAGACTCTTGACCTGAGGGGAGGGGGATAGCAGAGAGTTGTTAAGGGGGACGAGAAGATGTTCTGATTTTGAAATAGAGTTTTTGGTACCAACGAGAATGATTTCTGTTTTGTTACTGTTTAGTTGAAGGAAATTGTTAGAAAACCAGTGATTTAGCTCATTGAGACAGTTGGTGAGGATGGAGGGTGGGTGGGTGGAGTTTGGTTTTGTAGACAAGTAGAGCTGTGTGTCATCAGCATAGCAGTGGAAATGGACGCCGTATTTCCGAAAGATGTGACCTAGAGGTAGGAGATGATGAAGAGGTGTGGTCCGAGGACAGAGCTTTGGGGGACACCCATGGAGACGGGGGAGGACTGGGAACATAAGGATTTGATCTGAATGAATTGAGTGCGGTTTGAGAGATAAGAGTTGAACCAGACTAACGGAGTACCTGAGATGCCAATGGAGGTTAGTCTGTTGAGGAGGATAGAATGACAGATGGTGTCGAAGGCAGAACTTAGATCAAGAAGAATGAGGATGGACAGAAGACCAGAGTCAGCAGCAAGAAGAAGGTTGTTAGTAATTTTTACTAGAGCTGTTTCTGTGCTATGGTGGGGGCGAAATCCAGATTGAAACTCTTCATAAATGTTGTTGTTGGAAAGGTATGAGTGAAGTTGACTAGCAACAGCTTTTTCAAGAATCTTGGAAATAAAGGGCAGATTGGAGAACGGACGAAGATTACTGAAGTTGGAGTAAAGGAGGCCATCTTTGTGAAAAGAAACCGCCCATCATTAAACAGGGGTGGAGGCCTCCGAGTTCAACTGTCCCCCTCCTACAATGCTGTGATTGCTGGTATCACTCAGCCCTCTGTGAATAGCAAACAACCATCAGGGTGCTAACGATCCATTGTTAGGCTGATGGTCCTCCTTGATCATGTGAGCAGCTGGTTTCAGGCTGTCATCAGCCAACTGGTTGTGTAACACTGTGAGAGGGTGCTATTTATAAGACTGAGCTGAACCCAGCACCTCAGACTGAGGAAGTCTTTCGGACGAAAGACGAAACGTTTCTACAATTTTTTGCTTTGTTTTGTTTTTTTTGTTTTTTTGAATGTCCAGAGGACCAGACTTAGCTTTTTTAGATTTTTCTACCTGGATTATTGAGCATGCATCAGGGTATTTTGAACCACTTTGGCCAGGATTGCCTCAAACTTGTTAGAGAGTTTGAGAAAACAGCTAGGAAGAGGGCGGACTACAGGAACCACTTGCGATTCAACCTTAGATGCAGACAAAGTGGCATTATTCCTAAGAGCCTGGAACTGAATTCATCGGTCAGCGGGCACCGGGCAAGCAACATCCTTCAGAAGGCACAGACGCAGCTGCTGAATGAACGGGTAAGACAGACCAATTTTACCATTGAGGCCTTGAAGGCCAAAGAAGAGCAAATTTATCAAAAACTAACAACGTGCCTAGATCAGACCACACTTCAGCAAGTGATGGACTGTACAGATCGGGCACGCTTAGCACAGCATGTCAAGTCCAAGACTCGACAACAAAACAAATTTAACTCACTGATAACTCGTCAACACCATAACAATTCCAACAACAACACATTCAGTGTAAGACAACACTCCGATACACATGCCGGGGAGACAGAAAAGTGGGTGAAGAATTTATCTGACAGACAGCTCACCCAGCCGGAGACAGAGATTCTTGCCAGGGGGCTAAACTTTGCAGTGGCACCAAGTAGAATTCCACTGGTGGAGATGATCACAGCCACTGAGTCAGCCATCCGTAACAACAAAATTAAAGACTTTGAAGCAGAACAACTCAGAGTCAAAGTTTCAGCCTGTCTCAGTAATGCTAAACCACCACCTTCCAACATCAGTAGAGAAGAGAGGGATGCACTCACCACTCTTAGCAAGGACAAAAACATCATAATTCTCCCAGCAGACAAAGGAAGGTGCACAGTGATTTTGAACCAGAAAGACTATCATGAGAAAGTTATGTCACTCCTTAGTGACTTAACCACTTATGAACCGCTGAAAAGAGATCCAGGAAGTGGTTACAAGAAGAAGTTGATAGATTGCCTGAAAATTTTGAAGCAGGACAAGGCTATTGACAATATTCTGTACCACAGACTGTACCCAGGGGAGGCCACGCCAAGTCTGTATGGTTTACCCAAAATCCACAAACAAGGTGTACCTTTAAGACCAATTGTTAGCATGATTAACTCTGTCACTTACAATGTTTCCAAATATCTGGCATCTGTACTCATCCCTTTAGTTGGCAGCTCAGAACACCACATACAGAACACCATGGACTTTGTGGATAAGGTGAGGGATGTCATCATGGAGACTGATGAAACAATGGTCTCTTTTGATGTTACATCACTCTTTACGTGCATTCCTGTTGATGAAGCAGTAGAGGTGGTCTGTTTAAGGTTAAAATCAGACACCACTCTGAACAGCAGAACCACGCTTTCCACAGAGCAACTGTGTCAACTCTTGAAACTGTGCCTGCAGTCAACCTACTTCACATATGGGGAGCAATATTATAGGCAGAAACATGGATGTGCTATGGGGTCTCCAGTTTCTCCTATTGTTGCCAACCTGTACATGGAGGAGGTAGAAAAGAGAGCCTTGACATCCTTTACGGGGAGACCACCAAGTCATTGGTTCAGGTATGTTGATGACACCTGGGTTAAAATTAAATCTCAGGAAGTCCAACATTTCACTGATCACATCAACTCTGTGGATAAATATATCAAGTTCACACGAGAAGATGTAAGAAATGGCAGGTTGGCTTTCTTGGACTGTGAGGTCTCAGTTTCTGATAGAGGAAATTTGCAAACTGAGGTGTACCGCAAACCCACCCACACAGACCAGTATTTACAGTTTGACTCCCATCACCCTCTGGAGCACAAGTTAGGAGTCATCAGGACTCTGTACCACAGAGCAGACAGCGTCCCCACTAACGCAGGAGCCAGACAGAAGGAGAAATCACACACAAAACAGGCTCTAGAGAAATGTGGATATCCTAACTGGGCCTTCCTGAAAGCAGAGAAGAAACCCAAACAGGACTCCAGCCAGCCATCAGGTGAAAAGAAGGAACCCAGACCCAGACCAGTGGCCATTCCATATGTTGCAGGGGTTTCAGAGACATTGAGACGTTTATTTTCTAAACACAACGTCCCAGTGGCTTTTAAACCTCAAAATACATTACGGCAAAAACTGGTTCATCCCAAAGATCCAGTCCCCCGGCAAAAACAGAGTAACATTGTGTATGCTGTTCAGTGTCAGGAGGGCTGTGATCAGTCTTATATCGGGGAAACTAAACAGCCACTGGCCAAAAGGATGGCCCAGCACAGAAGATCAACATCATCAGGTCAGGACTCTGCAGTCTACACTCATCTCCAGGCCAGCGGTCACTCTTTCAGGGATGAAGATGTTCACATCCTTGATAGAGAGGAACGATGGTTTGAGAGAGGAGTAAAGGAGGCCATCTTTGTGAAAAGAAACCGCCCATCATTAAACAGGGGTGGAGGCCTCCGAGTTCAACTGTCCCCCTCCTACAATGCTGTGATTGCTGGTATCACTCAGCCCTCTGTGAATAGCAAACAACCATCAGGGTGCTAACGATCCATTGTTAGGCTGATGGTCCTCCTTGATCATGTGAGCAGCTGGTTTCAGGCTGTCATCAGCCAACTGGTTGTGTAACACTGTGAGAGGGTGCTATTTATAAGACTGAGCTGAACCCAGCACCTCAGACTGAGGAAGTCTTTCGGACGAAAGACGAAACGTTTCTACAATTTTTTGCTTTGTTTTGTTTTTTTGTTTTTTTGAATGTCCAGAGGACCAGACTTAGCTTTTTTAGATTTTTCTACCTGGATTATTGAGCATGCATCAGGGTATTTTGAACCACTTTGGCCAGGATTGCCTCAAACTTGTTAGAGAGTTTGAGAAAACAGCTAGGAAGAGGGCGGACTACAGGAACCACTTGCGATTCAACCTTAGATGCAGACAAAGTGGCATTATTCCTAAGAGCCTGGAACTGAATTCATCGGTCAGCGGGCACCGGGCAAGCAACATCCTTCAGAAGGCACAGACGCAGCTGCTGAATGAACGGGTAAGACAGACCAATTTTACCATTGAGGCCTTGAAGGCCAAAGAAGAGCAAATTTATCAAAAACTAACAACGTGCCTAGATCAGACCACACTTCAGCAAGTGATGGACTGTACAGATCGGGCACGCTTAGCACAGCATGTCAAGTCCAAGACTCGACAACAAAACAAATTTAACTCACTGATAACTCGTCAACACCATAACAATTCCAACAACAACACATTCAGTGTAAGACAACACTCCGATACACATGCCGGGGAGACAGAAAAGTGGGTGAAGAATTTATCTGACAGACAGCTCACCCAGCCGGAGACAGAGATTCTTGCCAGGGGGCTAAACTTTGCAGTGGCACCAAGTAGAATTCCACTGGTGGAGATGATCACAGCCACTGAGTCAGCCATCCGTAACAACAAAATTAAAGACTTTGAAGCAGAACAACTCAGAGTCAAAGTTTCAGCCTGTCTCAGTAATGCTAAACCANATGGTAAATGGTAAATGGAGCTTATTTATATAGCGCTTTCCAGCCCCCTATGAGGGGCCCCAAAGCGCTTTACAATACCAACCATCCACCCATTCATACACACATTCATACACCGGTAGCGGCAGACTGCCATGCAAGGCGCCATCCAGTCCTACCGGGAGCAACTTGGGGTTAAGTGTCTTGCCCAGGGACACACAACGACACATGGTGTGGGGAACCGGGATTCGAACCTCCAACCTTCCGATCGGGGGACGACTGCCATTACCACTACGCCACGGCCGCCCCATAGAACATGGTGCCAGTAACCAGGATGACAACAGAGAGGAAGGGTCCAGTTCATGTAGTTTACAGATCGGGTCATGTGTTTTTAATAATGTTCATTTTTCTCATCAGTGTTTGTGTGACATAGTTTCTGGTGTTGAATAATAAATAAATAAAAATTAAACCTGATGTCTTAATTTTCAACTTTAATAACATGCAATATGTTTTGAATATTTTAAATCAAATAACTTGAATAACATACACTGCACAAAAACCATAGATATACGGGAGTATCAGATGTGGTATATCTCCGTATCCTTCACATATACGGACAATTTCCGGGAATTTCCGTATCGCATCCTCGGAAAATCCAGTTTCGGATATTCCCGGATACGAACAGATCCGAACTTTATTGATCCTTAAAAAATCCCAAAATCCGGATACTTTATCTGCTGCAGATCCAGAAATATGTGGCTCTGTTATCCCTCGGGATTACTGCTTACATCTCTTCGGATACTTGCCGCATATATGACGTATGATTGGTTTATATTTACGTATACGTGACAGATGTCAGTCGTATATTTACGGATTTCTATCTGTTAAGTACCTGGAGGTATGCGATTCCTCAGATTTCCAGCAGATCTTTGACGGATCAGGTTGCAGATGTCAGTCGTATATTTAAGGATTTTTATCTGTGAAGTACCTGGAGGTATGCGATTCCTCAGATTTCCAGCAGATCTTTGACGGATCAGGTTGCAGATGTCAGTCGTATATTTAAGGATTTTTATCTGTGAAGTACCTGGAGGTATGCGATTCCTCAGATTTCCAGCAGATCTTTGACGGATCAGGTTGCAGATGTCAGTCGTATATTTAAGGATTTTTATCTGTGAAGTACCTGGAGGTATGCGATTCCTCAGATTTCCAGCAGATCTTTGACGGATCAGGTTGCAGATGTCAGTCGTATATTTAAGGATTTTTATCTGTGAAGTATCTGGATGTATGCGATTCCTCAGATTTCCAGCAGATCTTTGACGGATCAGGTTGCAGATGTCAGTCGTATATTTAAGGATTTTTATCTGTGAAGTATCTGGATGTATGCGATTCCTCAGATTTCCAGCAGATCTTTGACGGATCACGTTGCAGATGTCAGTCGTATATTAACAGATTTCATTTATGCAAATTCATGCATATTTGGGAATATGATATACTCTGCCTGAAAATACAGGTTTTGCATGTAGGTAGACCATGTAAAATAACACCAATGGTTACTGGTAGTTGTTTTTTTTACCCTAACCCTCCATTTATTTTTTTATTTTTAATATGTGAAGCACTTTATATAACTACATTTGTTTTAAATCTGCAATACAAATAGTTGGCTTCTAACATTTTAACATCACCCAGTTTTCTACATCAACATTAGTCTTTAATTTTGATTTATGTACCAACATCATGATGTACAAATCACAAGCTGGACCAAAAGCAGTCTAGTAAATACACAGTGGTTTGTATCTTCAGAACTACTACGGTAATGCAAACAGACATAAAAAAACTGACCATGACTTTAAATTTATTTTTTTATTAACACCCCCCCCCCACACACACACACACACACACGCACACACAAAGAGGAGAAGAAGAGGAGATGTATGGATGCAGTTAGAGAGGACATGAAGGTAGTTGGAGTGAGAACAGAGGATGCAGAGGACAGAGTGAGGTGGAGGAGGATGACTCGCTGTGGTGACCCCTGAAAAGGGAAAAGCCAGAAGAAGGTGCTCAAGGCAGCCTGGGTTGCATTTCTCACTGGGCACTCTGCGATGGACTTTGTTCTGAAGCTCAGCAAATGAGTCAGAGGCGCTCCTCTCTCGCAAAATCCTCCATCCTCTTAACTTTGTAGGCAATCGTGGAGCTCAGTAAAGAAGGTATTTGTCAACATATTTGACTCCTTTTTAACTGACAGAAAAGTCTAATGTTCATGTAATAACAGCGTCCATGAGGTTAAGACTTGTACTCGAAGAACAAGGGAAACAGCGTGTGTTGGGGTAACCTAGGTTTGACACCCTGATGCATGCTCAATAATCCAGGTAGAAAAATCTAAAAAAGCTAAGTCTGGTCCTCTGGACATTCAAAAAATAAAAAATAAAGCACAAAAAAAAACTGTAGAAACGTTTCGTCTTTCGTCCGAAAGACTTCCTCAGTCTGAGAAGCTGTATTCAGCTCAGTCTTATAAATAGCACCCTCCCACAGTGGATCAACCAGTTGGCTGATGACAGCCTGAAACCAGCTGCTCACATGAGCAAGGAGGACCATCAGCCTAACGATGGATCGTTAACACCCTGATGGTTGTTTGCTATTCACAGAGGGCTGAGTGATACTGGCAATAACAGCATTGTAAGTGGGGGACAGTTGAACCCGGAGGCCTCCACCTCCGTTTAATGATGGACGGTTTCTTTTCACAAAGATGGCCTCCTTTATTCCTCTCTCAAACCATCGTTCCTCTTTATCAAGGATGTGAACATCTTCATCCCTGAAAGAGTGACCGCTGGCCTGGAGATGAGTGTAAACTGCAGAGTCCTGACCTGATGATGTTGATCTTCTGTGCTGGGCCATCCTTTTGGCCAGTGGCTGTTTAGTTTCCCCGATATAAGACTGATCACAGCCCTCCTGACACTGAACAGCATACACAATATTACTCTGTTTGTGCCGGGGGACTGGATCTTTGGGATGAACCAGTCTTTGCCGTAATGTATTTTGGGGTTTAAAAGCCACTGGGAGGGGGGTATACAAGCCACCCAGTGGCTTTTAAACCCCAAAATACATTACGGCAAAGACTGGTTCATCCCAAAGATCCAGTCCCCCGGCACAAACAGAGTAATATTGTGTATGCTGTTCAGTGTCAGGAGGGCTGTGATCAGTCTTACATTGGGGAAACTAAACAGCCACTGGCCAAAAGGATGGCCCAGCACAGAAGATCAACATCATCAGGTCAGGACTCTGCAGTCTACACTCATCTCCAGGCCAGCGGTCACTCTTTCAGGGATGAAGATGTTCACATCCTTGATAGAGAGGAACAATGGTTTGAGAGAGGAGTAAAGGAGGCCATCTTTGTGAAAAGAAACCGTCCATCATTAAACGGAGGTGGAGGCCTCTGGGTTCAACTGTCCCCCACTTACAATGCTGTTATTGCCAGTATCACTCAGCCCTCTGTGAATAGCAAACAACCATCAGGGTGTTAACGATCCATCGTCAGGCTGATGGTCCTCCTTGCTCATGTGAGCAGCTGGTTTCAGGCTGTCATCAGCCAACTGGTTGATCCACTGTGGGAGGGTGCTATTTATATCAGCACTTTGTGTGGACTTGTTCCTGTTTAAAGTGCTTTATAAATAAAATGGTATGGTATGGTATAAGACTGAGCTGAATACAGCAGCTCAGACTGAGGAAGTCTTTCGGACGAAAGACGAAACGTTTCTACAGTTTTTTTTTTGCTTTGTTTTTTGTATGTCCAGAGGACCAGACTTAGCTTTTTCAGACTAGGTTTGACACGTTTGGCTTGGGTTTGGATCACTTTGGTTCCTTGGGATGCCCCCCTCCCGGTCTGGCGCATAACGAAGCCACTTCTTGACAGTTCCGCTGTAGTCCTTGTCAGTTAGCTTTGGGTCAAACTGCCGAGCAGCAGCTGAAAGACACAAAAATAAGAGTGAGGAAGATGGTGTATATTTGATAAAATTGTATACCCCCCTCCCCTCTTTTTTTTTTTTGAGAGGTGCTATCTCCCATGTTCTGCTTTTGGTGTGTGCACAAACTGTCCCACACATTCCCACTGAATATGACAAATTTGAGTGTTTGTATAAACAAATATTGTGTGAGGATGCAAAATGTCATTGGCCATAATGAGATGACGTTTGATGAGGTACAGTGATGAGAGCAGCACTCACTTCACACGGGTGCGATTTTTTAAAATTAAATGCTCAGCATCCAATTAGACTGAACTGGAAAGAGAAGCAAATGTCTAGTTTGACTCGATCTTGACAACATATCCATGCACCTATTAAGCTCACCAAGAACATTGTCCTTTGATTATTTCTTATAGCTTGCACTTTCACATTTTCTTTATTCAAAATTAATCCTTTTTTTTTTTTTTGCATTTCATACAGAAGAGGCATGAAAGACAAGATGCAATACATTTTAGAAATTCAAAAGAATTTTTTACTATATGGCACACTAAGAGCATAATTATACAGGTAGTCCCCGACTTACGAGCGCTCTTACTTACGAGGTTCCAGACTTACGAGCTGGCGAATTTTTGGAAAAAACGCAAAAAATACCGAGTTTTTCTGTGTTTTTTCACCACAGTTCGTTAGCTAAACATGTGGACACACGTTTCCGATCATTTTTATGCACTAGTAAGCAGTTTTTCGATGAAAAACGAGTGTTTGTAGTCGCACTAGCAAAACCGTTCCAACTTACGAGCGAAATTCCGGACTTACGAGAACTTGTGCTTCGTGTTTCAACTTACAAATTTTCATCTTACGAGCACCTCGTTGTAACGGAACTCGCTCGTAAGTCGGGGACTACCTGTATTCTCAATCACCAGCAGTCTATAAAGTAATTTGCAGGGGAGGAAGCTCACCAAATATGCAGTGTTGTGTTGTGTCCTTCTGAGGAAAGAGGTTTTTAAACATCTTTTCTACCATTTTAGTGTTTTCAACTGAGGAGCTTTGGATATATTCATTTAAAAAATATAGCACAAGAATATCTCTGCACAGAAAAAAATAAATAAAAATTACTTTAACTTTTTTTTTTTACCAAACTGACAAGTTTCTCCACTGTAATTGTTGTGTGATGTTAAGGCATTGAAACACCTGGTTCAATTTAGAAGATATTTAAGATTAACTACAAGCACCTGAAGCTGACTCAGAGAACTCTGTGATTTTAGAGGAAGATCAAAGCCAAATGTAGACACGGTGCACCCCAAATCAACTTTTTTTAATAAAGTGCATTAAAACAATGGCCGCTGACACAAAGTGCTGTACATGAGGAACATTATTCTATAATTTAAAGCAGATTGGAGTGAAGCAAAATCAGCTTTTGAGTAGAAGTCACTAGATAGATTTAGAAAAAGCTAAGAGTTTTGTTATTTAAAGACAAATAATTGTTATTGTTCCCAATATTTTTAATTATAAGATTTTACTTTGTGATAAATTTGCCCAAATAACAAATAGAATTTCTCCATCTACATCAAACACCTGTGCCAGGGGGACAAATTTGTAAAGTATAATTCTTGATCTGAAGTCAGGGGCCACACAAAATCGTTTCAGGGGCCACAAATGGCCCTCGGGCCACACTTTGGACATCCCTGATATACAGTATTTGAACAATTTCAAAACATTTCATTAATAGCAGATGTTCTGTGGCACATTTTGAACTTTTAGATAAGAATTTGTGCTCAAGTGCCTAGAGAGCTTAACATATTTTTCCTTGAGGAAAAATGAGCCAGACCACATTGAAATGGTCTACATTTAATAAATGAATGCAGTTCAGTCTATCAAATAAATTACCATCTTTTGACGAACTGATTCTTCCATCAGTAATGACTCCACCCCATGAAGTCTTGTTCACTGGTGACTGGCAGCTGGACAGGGAATGTATAAGTTGGTGGCTGGTCCCCGGATACCACCTTGTGTCATGTTGCCCTCTCTCAACTTGTTCTTGATGAACTGCACATCTCTGGACAGATCCTTCACCACCACAAGTACTTCAGTGAGCACTGAAGTCATCTTGTGGATGGCAAGGTCTTTAGAAGAAAAGTTGAAATCATTAAATTAGAAACAAAAATAACCTGCTAATGACACAGTGAGGAATGTCCAACAGACTTGCCTTTCAAAAGCTGCTCTTCATTGCTGTCATCTGTGTGGTTCCATCTGTAAAACACAAACATTCATACAACTTCATCTTTGCATACATTTTGAAAGGTTGGAGCATGTGTCTGCGCATAATTGATGTTGATTTTATTTTGGTTAGAAATGTTAGTGTTTGTTCAACAGGGAACAGTTTGTTAACAGAAAGGGCATTTTCTGTATTTAATCAGGATAGAACTCAGATGAATAGAATACACAGGACCACAATGGAAACCAGTCTCTGGGGGCTTTGTGTGATGTTTAGCTTTTAAGCAACATTGTATACCCGTACAAATTGTTAATTAGTGTTGTATAAAGTACCTCAAAGTAATACTTTTGTAAAAGTACAAGTACCTTATCATAAAATTACTTTGGTAAAAGTTAAAGTCTCCTGTAAGAATATTACTGGAGTAAAAGTCCTAAAGTATCTTATTTATTTTGTACTTAAAGTGCGACTAAACCCAAAATTAACTTTTTTTAGCTGATAAACTCCCTAGAATGTGTTTAAAATGTTATCTAGCACTATGGCTGTGTTTATTCTCACATAATTGTGCATATCTGTGTAAATTGGCAATATTTGGCAATATTTGGCAAAATGTGTTTACGGTAGTTCTATGGGTTGAACTGGTGGATTACACCTTAATTTTCTTATTTGTGCAAATGCTCATGTGTGACATGTCTGCTCATGTGTGATGTCACACAGGTGGTTCAAGCAGAGCCAATCCCCTGCAGAGGTGAGAAGTGCATACCTTATATGGAAATGCTGCATTTCACTCCTGACAAGCGGTTTTATTTTTCTTTTCATTTTCATTTCTTTAGGCCTTTGGTTTTGGATGGAATGG
>JBBPBX010022568.1:9153-31087 GCA_038048925.1 Garcialebias charrua
TAGAATGATTAGAGTGTTTAATTGAATGGAGTAGAATTTAGAATAATTAAAAATACCAATTGAATAAACCTGACCCTTTTAAAAGCTCTGTTTGTTTCCTCAAAATGGCTGAAATAAAACACAAACATTAATATGAAACACCCAAGCTAGCAGGTCTTCTGCGGTGATGCTTCCTTTGAGGATCCGGGGCCTTTCGTCCCACGATTCCTTTGCTGCTCAGCAGGCTTCAGCCAGAGGAGATGTCTTCATGTAATATATGTAGTAGTCTGTGAGTGCCTCTTACTAATTGACAAGTGTTATGTTCGGCCGGTTCCAAACCTATATTAGTGGGTATTGTACATTTTTCTTCACAGCCTTTCAACAAGGGGCAAAGAATGAACTCCCAATATGCTCAGATCAGCTCCTCCAGATGCAATGAGAAACCTTTTCATGCTGTTGCTCCAGCAGATCCGCCTCGACTTGGTTCAGCAACCGATTGGGCTCCTCATTAAGTGCACATTGACTGAGATGAAACCACGTGGAGCCTTTTCCTTTCAGTGTCGACTATGAACGGCAATGTGTCAGTCCTCACTTTGACATTTAGCGTTGGGTCTGCTCCTCCCCAAGCATTCAGGATTTTCTGTGGGGTGACTCATTGTTCTTGGAAGCCTCTCCCTCCTTGCATCTGAGCGGGCTCGCCTGCTTGTTGATGGTATTGTTGTTGGCCTCTCATAGGCTGAAATTGCTGTGGTGGGTAGCCTCTCGGATGCTGAAATTGTTGTTGTCCCCACATTGGCTGGTAAGGTTGTGTGCCTGGGTATATGCAATCTCTTGCCCAGTGCCCCGGCTGACCACAGAGGAAACAGACATCCCTCTGCAGTCCCCAGCGTGTATCGCCTGGCCCCCACCCTCCTGGTCTCATAGGCTGAAATTGCTGTGGTGGGTAGCCTCTCGGATGCTGAAATTGTTGTTGTCCCCACATTGGCTGGTAGGGTTGTGTGCCTGGGTATATGCAATCTCTTGCCCAGTGCCCTGGCTGACCACAGAGGAAACAGACATCCCTCTGCAGTCCCCAACGTGTACTACCTGGCCCCCACCCTCCTGGTCTCACCACACCACCCCTTCTCCCTCGTCCAGTTCCTCTGCCTGGCTGTCCCCCTCTGGCCTGCAGACCATAGGTTTCAGGCCACTGTTGTACAGTAGCTACACTTGGTGTGGAGGTCTCTACTTCCTCCTGAATTAACAACAGTTTTTCCTCTCTTCTTTTTTTTTCCTCGTTGAATTCACGTCTGGCAATACTCAGCTGAATCTTAACCAGCTGATTCTCCATGTCTTGTATCTCCTTTGCCTCCTTATCTGCCTGTTTTTTAGCATATTTAAGCCGGTGCACTACTTGTCTCTCCCACTCTTTGGCATCAGCTGTAAGCAACTCAGCGTTTTTCTCTAGGTCATTTATCACCTCCCTCGGCAAACCATCGAGTACTGCCTTTCTGAAATACGGTCTTTGTTGTTCTGATTGTGCATGGCTGCCAGTGATTTTCAACCAAGCATCCTTGCTTTGTTCAATAAACTCACGAGGGTCAACACTTTTGTTCCATGTAAACTCATCAATAGCCATTTCTAATGGAAAGGGGTAAAGTTTTCTGATGATGGAAGATATTTGGATGAACACGTCACACAGTGGTGTGTCATCTCGCAAACATGAAATTTGAACCTGGGTTTGTCCCAGCGTGATAACAGAGTTTAAAAAGGCCTGTACCATTGCATAATCCGCACAAAGAGCAAAAATGGTTGTCAAAGCCCCCAAAGCTAGCGTGTGTCCTAAAGTGAGAGTGTTGAATTTTTCTAACCACCTCGCTCCTCCTTCTGTGATAGATGGGAGTTTTTCCATGATCGAATCTCTGTCAAACACAGGTTTATATCTAAGTGGTCCTCCAACTGAGCCTGGAATGGAGATTAAAGGCAACTTTCTCCCTTCTGTGCCAATAGCCACCATTTCAAGATTAATTAGGTCATCCACCTCCTCAGTTCTGTCGTCAGTCTGACCCAGTTCTGTTGATGAGCTGAGCTTCCTTTCAGTCTGTCTCAACATGTAGTGTCGGACAGAATCAGCAACTAGAATTTCATGGCGTTTTTTATGCGGAAGTAAGGCAGACAGACTTCCAGGCAGAAAGCTTCCAACAATGGGCACAACAGAGGAAGGCTTCAAGGCCGAGACAAAATCTTCCAGCTCTTGATAAGAAGAGTGGTCTGAATAGGGCACTACATGGATGTTGGTGTGGTAAAAGATGAGGGGCCTACTGGTGGGCAAGATGGCCAAAGTAGGACACTCTTTGTTCCACTGCTGCAACGTAGCAAAGCTAATCTGTGACTGTTCCACGGCTCGGATACGACCTACTCCCAGCTCGGTGGTGAAGACATCGTAAAGTCCCAGAGCCTTCAGCGTCTCCATTCTCTCAAAACTCACCTGGACCCAGGTTTTAAACTCCAACGCCAGCTCACGAAGGAGATTCTCTTTACCCAGAGCATAAACACCTGCAAAAGAGAAAGTGGTGAGAACAAAGCAGGACCCAGTTTTAGAATCAGGGACATGGATAAAATCAGAGTCAATAATGAGAGGATCAGGTTTTGCTACATTTTGTGAAAACAACTTTAAAAGAGTTAGTTAACATTTGAACAGCTGTTGCAGGCAGATAGGTTAAACGACTGCTCAAGGATAGCGGAAAACAATCTCGAGCTAGATCTACACTCTTATTTCTCAAAGGAAAATTATTAATTATTACTAAATAATTAAGTTTGTGGGAGGTTTACAGTCTATCAAGCTTGAACATTGGATCCATATAAACTCACCTATAACAATATCGTGGTTGGGGTGACTGCGAATTATCTCTTTGATTTGTTGAGTGGCTTGCTGTCTGGATGGTAGGGTGCGGTTGGGGTCACAGTTGGTGTTGTCCAAGTACAGAACATCTATAGTGGTGTTGGTCCTAAAACATGGCTCACGCAGCATTGAAGGAGAATATCTAAAGTCACCTGAAATTAAAAACATTAGAGCTTAATGTTAATCTTTAGAAATCAGTACTTAACAAAATCCTGTCCGACGAGGAGAAACTGACCAGTGTACAAGATTGAGCCAAAGTAGCCCTCAAAGAGAAACATGACAGCCACTGGACAGTGGTTGGCATCTATTAGTGTAACCGTGAGCTTGTCTTTGCCAATGTCGTCCAGAGAGAGCAAATATGGCTCTCGAAGCTCCAGTGGATGGATCCACTGGTCTTTCACCTGAGCAGAAACAAAACAACCACAGAATTAAAATGTTGTCACAAAAAAAGTAATCAGTAAAAAAAAGCAATAAACTAAATAAAGACATCCATCCATTATGTTCCGTTTGTTAAGAAGTTGGGTAGAAGGTGCAGCAGCTTGAGAAGGGAGGTCCAGACATCTCTTCCCACAGCTACCTCTTCCAGCTCTTCCAGGAGGACCCCAAGCGTTCCCTGGCCAACCGAGAGACATGGTCTCTCCAGCGTGTCCTGGGTCTTATGGGTGTTTATTTTGTTGCATTTTGTCAAAAGAAAAGAAAAAAAAATGAACTCATTGGTGGGCCAGACAGAAGTGGCCTGCAAGCTAGTTGATACTGACATGTTAAAAAATAGATGTGATCTAAAATAATTGCCAAATGAACTTGAATAGAAATATTTAGATTAAAATCTAGAATCAATCATATTAAATATGATTTTTTATCAAACTGGATGTAATTGTATTTTTGGGGAGATAAACTATTAAACCTAGTGTAATTGTATGTTTCAACAGACTTTTTTCACAGATAAAGTTGACTTGCATTACTGGTAACACATTGGTGTTCTGTTCGGATATTCCAGTAAACTTTTAAGTACAACGTAACAGATTGTATGACTCTTGATTAAATCAGCTTTAAGGAAGTCAGCTATTGTTATCAACCCTATAATACACTGCCTGGCATCACTTCAATGCCTCTCTTCTTACCCTGATGAACCCATCACTCTGGAACAGAGTAAATCTGGACTCATCAGAAAACATGACCTTCTTCCATTGCTCCAGAGTCCAATCTTTATGCTCTCTAGCAAACGGAAGCCTTTTTTCCCCAGTTAGCCTCACTGATAAGTGGTTTTAAGGCTACACAGCTATTTAGTCCCAATTCCTTGAGTTCCCTTCACAATATGTGTGTGGAAATGCTCTTACTTTCACTATTAAACATAGCCCTGAGTGCTACTGTTGTTTTTGTTTGATTTGATTTCACAAAACGTTTACATGAATGCCGATCACGATCAGTCAGGATTTTTCCCCCCGCCACATTTCTTCCTCAGAGACGATGAGTCCCCACTATCCTTCCAGTTTTTAATAACGCGTTGGACAGTTCCCAATTTTAGAAGTTTCTGCAACTTCTTTAGATGTTTTCTCTGCTTGATGCCAATGATTTGACCCTTCTCAAACAGACTGAAATCTTTTCCACGATCATGCAATGTGTCTTTCGACATGGTCCTTTAAGAAATGAGAAGCAACTTATTGCACCAGTTGAGGTTAAATAACTTGTTGCCAGCTGAAAGATAATCACCCAGGCAGTACTTATTCAAGAGGAGGCCCGTACCTATTTGCTTAGTTACCCTTTAAATCCAGGTGGCGACTTTTTTTGGCCAGGCAGTGTATTTTGATGCAGATTCTTAGTCATGCAAGTGATATTAATATTTCTTCAGAAATGAGAAAACTTACAGGAATATATATATATATATATACTGTACATACAATACAGGTTGTCCCCGACTTACAGCAGTCTCGACTTACGGTGATTCGACTTTACGAACGTATCTTATTAATAAAAATATATTTTTAAAAAAGTGTGTTTAAATTGATTTCATGTGTACTTGTTACAGCTATGAATGTTTTAAATGGCTTTATAAATAAAGTATTTTTATTATTATTATTATTATTACTTATTTTTTAAGCCGATTAGTTTCCGGTAGTTTCCGGCAGTTTTTGGCAGTCAGTTTTCGGCAATGCCCGCCAAGTTAGCCAGTTAGCTCCGACCTCGACAGCCGGCTTCTGACGGACCGTGTCCGATCAGAGGTTGCTACGCTCGGATACATGAGCTGGGAGCTGAACGGCAGTTTTGCGGAGGGACGGATGGACGAAGGAAAACTACACTGTGGACCGCGTGAAGCAGCAGACAGCAAGCTGGACCGGAGGAGCAATGAGATAACATGCTAACAAGCCTAGCTGTAAGATGGACGGGTGGATGCTAACACCCCACCGGGGACACGGAGCCTACAGGTGGCGGAGCTTGCCTTGATGTCCGCTTGGTAGTGGTGTAATGTACTCTAAAATCACATTTCGGTTCGGTTCAATTACAAGGAGGGCTCGGTTCGGTTTATTTTAGGTACAAAAAAAATAATAAAGACTTACAAAATGTTTATTTTGAAGATATGCCAAAAATACATTTGTATAAAAATAAATAAAAGTGACCCATTTGGATATTTTAAATAAACAGCACTCTTTATAATAAATAAACTATATTAACAATAATAAAAATCTTAATAAATATCAGGTTTGGTTTTAACGTCGACCCCAATTAGCAGACCAAGGAAGTAAGGACACAAGGCAGGGCAAAAGTTAAGTGAAGTTTATTTATAGCGCAGATAAAAAGTACTCGAGCAGCTGTAAAGGAAGGGGAGAGAGTTGGTGAGTATATATCCGTGGGTAATATGATGGTTTTGAATCTTGAGTTGAAGAATTGAAATTCTACTTTGTTTTGCAGGAGGTGTTCTGGAGGAGAGTTGAAGGCGGGATTCCTGGGGTTGCAGCAGGTGGAGTGAGAGGATCCAGTTGGAGAGAGAAGCAGGTTGAGACCAGACGGTGCAGATGAGGACATCTAATAATCCACAGAGGTTGAGACCCGTGGACGAAGAAGGTCTTGGAGAAGACCAGAGTCAGGCCGTGGAAGGTCCGAATGGAAGAAGATGTCCCAGCGCTGAAGAGGTGTTTGACAGCTGCTTAAATAGGTGAGTCAGCAGTCCTCCTCAGAATGGCAGCAGGTGTGGCGAGTTGACTGATTGGCTGTGGAAGGAAGAGTGACAAACAGACAGAAAAACCAAGAATCCCACAGTGCCCCCCCCTCAAGGATCGCCTCACGGCGATCGAAGCCGCTTGTCAGGGTGAGCCCTGAAGAAAGAGGTGATGAGACCCGGGTCCAGAATGCGGGACCTAGGGACCCAGGAGCGTTCCTCAGGACCATAGCCCTCCCAATCCACCAGATACTGAACGCCTCGGCCCGGCGTCTCACGTCCAGGAGATGGCTGACGGTGAAAGCAGGAGCGCCGTCAATCAACCGGGGGGGAGGAGAAGACCAGCCGCGGGTTGGAGAGGGCTGGTGGCTACGGGCTTGATGCGGGATACGTGGAAGGTCGGGTGTATCCTCATCGATGGTGGGAGTTGGAGTCTCACCGCCGACCTGTTGATCACCTTCACCACAGGGAAAGGACCTATGAACCTGGGCGAGAGTTTCCGAGGAGTGTCCTTCAAAGTGATGTCCTTGGTTGAGAGCCAAACCTTCTGGCCTATCCTGTAGTCGGGAGCCCTGGAGCGGTGTCTGTTAGCAAAACGTTCATTCTGCTCAGAAGTCCTTGCCAGAGCCGCCGTCGTCTGGCGCCAAACCCGACGACAGCGTCTGATGTGGAGGTGGATCGAGGGAACGCCCACATCAGCCTCCTGCGAGGGAAAAAGAGGAGGAGAGAATCCCAAGGCCACCTCGAAAGGAGACCGTCCAGTGGCCGCCGAGGTCTGGGAATTGTGGGCGTATTCGATCCACGGAAGATGCTGGCTCCAGGAAGATGGGTTGGAATCGATCACACACCGCAGGATGGCCTCCAGATCCTGGTTGCATCTCTCTGTCTGTCCGTTGGATTGCGGGTGGTAACCCGAGGAGAGACTGACGTGTGCCCCAAGCGTTACACAGAACCCCCTCCAGACCTAGGAGACGAACTGTGGCCCACGATCAGACACAATGTCCTGTGGTATGCCATGGAGGCGGAAAACGTGTTCCGTGACGACCTGGGCAGTCTCAAGAGCAGATGGAAGTTTAGGAAGCGGTATGAAATGTGCAGACTGTCACGATCCGACACAGACTTGGAAAAACGATCAACAATGGTGCAAATGACAGTGTTACCATTGGAGACCGGGAGACCGGTGATGAAATCCAAGGCGATGTGGGACCAAGGACGGTTGGGGATTGAGAGAGGTAGGAGGAGACCAGCGGGAGGCTGGTTGTTGTGTTTGTTCCGAGCGCAGACAGGGCAGGCCGAGACAAACACCTTAACGTCCTTCTGAAGAGTTGGCCACCAGAAGGACGCTTTGTTCAGGTGGAGCATACGTCGGATGCCGGGGTGACAGGAGAACCGGGCAGTGTGGAGCCAGACCAGAACCTTGCTCACCATGGAGGCGGGAACGAACAATCTCCCAGAAGGACCCGAGCCAGGGTCAGGTTCGGTTCTTTGGACCTCCAAGATGTCTTTCTCTATTGGCCAAGTCACAACACCCACCGTGCAACAAGACAGGAGGAGAAGGCACAAGGGTGGAGTTTCCCATCATTGGATGACCGTTGTGAAAGGACCGCCCTGACTCCGGCGTCAGAGGCGTCGACCTCAACGATGAACTGTTTCAAAACATCCGGATGAGACAAGATAGGAGCGGTGGAGAAAAGATGTTTTAGGGTAGAAAAAGCAGTTTCAGCTTCAGCAGTCCAGGCAAACTGTACACGGGTAGAGGTGAGTCGTGTGAGAGGGATGGCCACCTTGCTGTAGTTTTTAATAAAGCGCCTGTAAAAGTTGGCAAACCCCAGGAATCGCTGTAGCTGCTTCCTATTGGAGGGCACAGGCCAATTCACCACAGCCGTAGTCTTGTCCGGGTCAGATCTCACCTGTCCTCTCTCAAAGATAAATCCCAAGAAGGTGACAGAAGATTTGTGGAACTCACACTTCTCGGCTTTAACGAACAGCTGATTTTCCAATAATCGTTGAAGGACCGCTTTGACGTGTTGAGTGTGTTGCGTCTCATCTTTGGAGTAGATCAAGATGTCATCTAGGTATACAAAAACAAAGACCTGAAGGAAATCACGTAGGACGTCGTTAACAAGAGCTTGGAAAACTGCCGGGGCATTGGTCAACCCAAAAGGCATGACCAGGTATTCAAAATGTCCAAGAGGTGTTTTAAAAGCAGTTTTCCATTCGTCCCCCTTGCGAATACGGACCAGATGATAAGCGTTGCAAAGGTCAAGCTTTGTGAAGACAGTTGCACCTTGTAGCTGTTCATAAACTGATTCGATAAGAGGAAGTGGATATTTGTTTTTGATAGTGATCTGATTCAGACCCCGATAGTCGATACACGGACGGAAGGTTTTGTCTTTCTTTGAGACGAAGAAAAATCCTGCCCCAAGTGGAGATGTAGATGGACGGATAATACCAGATTTAAGAGACTCTTCAATATACAGGTAGTCCCCGAATTACGAGCGCTCTGATCTGCGAGGTTCCAGACTTACGAGCTGCGAATTTTTGGAAAAAACGAAAAAAATACTGAGTTTTCATGTGTTTTTTCACTACAGTTAGCAAGTTAAGCATATAAACACACGTTTCCGATCATTTTTATGCACTCAAAAGTAGTTTTTAGATGAAAATAGAGTGTTTTTAGGTGCGCTGGCGAAATTTACGAGCGGACTTCCGGGTTGCGAATTTTTGGAAAAAACGAAAAAAATACTGAGTTTTCATGTGTTTTTCCACTACAGTTAGCAAGTTAAGCATATAAACACACGTTTCCGATCATTTTTATGCACTCAAAAGTAGTTTTTAGATGAAAATAGAGTGTTTTTAGGTGCGCTGGCGAAATTTACGAGCGGACTTCCGGGTTGCGAATTTTTGGAAAAAACGAAAAAAATACTGAGTTTTCATGTGTTTTTTCACTACAGTTAGCAAGTTAAGCATATAAACACACGTTTCCGATCATTTTTATGCACTCAAAAGTAGTTTTTAGATGAAAATAGAGTGTTTTTAGGTGCGCTGGCGAAATTTACGAGCGGACTTCCGGGTTTACGAGAGAAATGGCGGCCGTTCCAAATTACGAGATTTCCGGTTTACGAGCGCCCCCTTGTGACGGATCTCGCTCGTAAATCGGGGAATACCTGTACTCTGTCATGGTTGCCTTCTCAGGCCCTGAGATGTTATACAACCTACTAGCAGGTAGTGGAGCACCAGCAAGTAAATCAATTGCGCAGTCGTAGAGTCTGTGACGAGGTAAGGATAATGCTTGTTGTTTGCTAAAAACCGGTGCCAGAGAGTGGTAAGTGGTAGGCACGTTGGTTAGGTCGATCTTTTCTTTTACCAATGGAGGAGGTGAACTGGGAGAGACTGCAGAATGGAGACATTTTAAAGAACACTCCTCCCCCCATCTTTCAATTCTGTTCTTTGTCCAGTTAATATATGGATTGTGAGTCTTTAACCAGGGGTATCCCAGTACGAGTTGAGATGTGGGCGGGTCAAAAACCAAAAACTCACCAGCCTCCCAGTGATTTCCTGAGACAACAAATTTAATCTTTATTGTTTTTAAGGAGATGGACGAAATGTGTTGTCCCGTGATGGCGGTGACAGGAATGGATGGGTCCAAACTGGTTGTAGGAATCTACAGTTTGTCTACTAGATCTCTGCTGATCAGGCTCTGTTCTGCGCCAGAGTCGAGAAACGCCTGCAGGGGATGATTAACAGAGTTCAAACAGAGAATCACAGGTAAGGTTAAATTTTTAGGAGGACAAGAAGTTGTACCCACCAGTATCCCCTTACCTAATGGCTGGCGTTGGCTTTTAGCAGTACAGGTAGTCACCGACTTACGAGCGAGTTCCGTTACAACGAGGTGCTCGTAACACGGAAATCTCGTAAATTGGAACGGCCGCCACGTGTCTCGTAAGTCCGGAATTTCGCTCGTAAGTTGGAACGGTTTTGCTAGCGCGACTACAAACACTCGTTTTTCATCGAAAAACTGCTTATGAGTGCATAAAAATGATCGGAAACGTGTGTCCACATGTTTAGCTAACGAACTGTGGTGAAAAAACACAGAAAAACTCAGTATTTTTTGCATTTTTTCCAAAAATTCGCCAGCTCGTAAGTCCGGAACCTCGTAAGTTAGAGCGCTCGTAAGTCGGGGACTACCTGTAATCTGCATGTTTTTACTGTGTGACCTGGTTTTCCACCATACATGCATGCATTGGCCTCAAGACGTCGCTGTCGCTCCTCAGGGGTGATTCGGGTCTTTCCGATTTGCATCGGCTCTGTTTCGGAAAAAGACTCGGAAGCTGTGAGGGCGGAACTTCCGGAAGCGAGAGACTCACGGGAGTTGACGTCATCCTCGAGTTGGCTCTCTCGAACACGGTTGTCAACGCGGATGGCCAAGGTAATTACGTTGTCTAGGTCAGAAGGAATTTCCCCAGTAATCAGCTTATCTTTTATTTGGCGGTTTAGAGCTTTGATGAATGCGCTACGGAGTGCTTTTCCTTCCCATCCGGACTCCTCAGCGAGGATGCGGAAGTGTATTGCAAACTTCGCCACCGTTTCACCTCCTTGGCGTAAGGAAAACAGTTTTTGGGCCGCTTCCTCCTGTTGGAGAGGGTGGTCAAACACCTGGAGAAAGTTCTTCAAAAACATGGAGTAAGACAAGCGGTCGACGGAACGTCGGCGGAGGAAGGCTTGTGCCCATTGGAGCGCCTCACCCTTCAGTGCACTTATAATGTAAGTAATGCGAGCAAAATCAGAGTCGTAGGTAATTGGAGCTCGTTTAAAAGCCAACTCGCATTGGAGAATGAAGCTGCCACATTTACGTGTGTTACCTTAAAAAAACTCTGAAGGACGAACATCTGGCTCCTTACCAGGAACTATATTTGGTTTTGTTTGGGTTGACAACTCCTTCTGTAGAGAAGAAACCATGCTTCCCAGTTGTAGTAGGTTCTTTTGGGTGGTTTGCTACTGAGTGACAATCTGCTGTAATGTTGACCCAAACTGGCCACTTACTTCCTCAGTCGTGCCTGGGGGGTCTATTGGCTGGGACATACTATCAGGTTTGGTTTTAACGTCGACCCCAAATAGCAGACCAAGGAAGTAAGGACACAAGGCAGGGCAAAAGTTAAGTGAAGTTTATTTACAGTGCAGATAAAAAGTACTCGAGCAGCTGTAAAGGAAGGGGAGAGAGTTGGTGAGTATATATCCGTGGGTAATATGATGGTTTTGAATCTTGAGTTGAAGAATTGAAATTCTTACTTTGTTTTGCAGGAGGTGTTCTGGAGGAGAGTTGAAGGTGGGATTCCTGGGGTTGCAGCAGGTGGAGTGAGAGGATCCAGTTGGAGAGAGAAGCAGGTTGAGACCAGACGGTGCAGATGAGGACATCTAATAATCCACAGAGGTTGAGACCCGTGGACGAAGAAGGTCTTGGAGAAGACCAGAGTCAGGCCGTGGAAGGTCCGAATGGAAGAAGATGTCCCAGCGCTGAAGAGGTGTTTGACAGCTGCTTAAATAGGTGAGTCAGCAGTCCTCCTCAGAATGGCGGCAGGTGTGGCGAGTTGACTGATTGGCTGTGGAAGGAAGAGTGACAAACAGACAGAAAAACCAAGAATCCCACAATAAATACAATAACAGTCAGAACCAGAACAATAAGCAGCTACAGACTGTTAACAATCTAACTAATCAAGTTTTGGTCCAAAAAGACCAACTTGTCCACTTTTTCTGCTAAAAGCACAGATCTAGTTGCAGTGAAGATCTCCAGTGGTGGAGAAAATCATCTCAATATAAACAGTAGCAGCACTGTGGCTGTATTTGTCGTCATTACTCACAACAACTTCTTGCCTGGAAAAGTTCAGAGTTCAGTCATCACACACTTCATAGCTGCAGGTGATCTGGCGGATTTCCCTGAAGAGGAAGAAGACTGCAGCTACCTCTGTCCCAGACTGGAAATAAAACACAAAGAGGTAAAAAAAAGTTAATAAGATTATGATTTTAAATAAAAAAGTTTAATTAGATCATAATAAAAGAACAATACCTCTTGAACGGTTGAATCTCTCACTCATCATCATCGTCATCATGGCTTTAATCTGCTCCAGGGCTTGTTGACAATATCAGTTTTAGTTTTATCATAAAGTGATTAACTTTTTAGCTGAAGTGTTGACATGATGGATGTTCGTAGCAACGCTCAAGAACTTTAAAGCCTGCACATTAACAACATTCAGACTTAGATTCAGAGATTTAAAAACTCATACAGTTTGTGTTATTTCTCTGGACCGCTCTGATTTTTTTTTTCATTCATTCATTCATTCATTCATTCATTCATTCAACCTTTATTTATACAGGCTAGCCTCGTTGAGTCACGGGGACTCATTTACAAGAGGGACCTGTCTCACTCACACCAAACAACCATCCACTCTCACACTCACACCTAGGGTCAATTTAGAGTCACCAATCAGCCTAACAAGCATGTTTTTTGGTCTGTGGGAGGAAACCGGAGTACCCGGAGGAAACCCACGCATGCACGGGGAGAACATGCAAACTCCACCCAGAAAGGCCCCGGACCGGGATTTGAACCGGCAACCTTCTCGCTGAGAGGCAGCAGCTCTACCAGTTGTGCCACCGTGCTGCCCTTATTCATTCAACCTTTATTTATACAGGCTAGCCTCGTTGAGTCACGGGGACTCATTTACAAGAGGGACCTGTCTCACTCACACCAAACAACCATCCACTCTCACACTCACACCTATTTAGAGTCACCAATCAGCCTAACAAGCATGTTTTTTGGTCTGATTTACCTGATGAAGTTGTTTAAATGCAGCTGCTGTTAGCGGTCTTTTTGTATCAAGCTGTTTTTCTTCGTTCACGTTCAGATGATGTCGTTTCAAACGCGTTAACGTTAGACGTATTGCTGCTGCAGATCCAGTCTTGTGAAACAACGTCGACACAGCTTTGGATGTGCGCTCGTCTTTTAATAAGAAAGCCATAACGTTCCCAAACAACGAGATGCTAGGTGGCTTGTTAAATATACGATGAGTGACACTGTATTTGTGTGTGGGCACTACTTTTTGTGTGACGGAGGGCTACGCCTTTGTATAAAGAACAATAAAGGCGGAGCAATCTTTTTCTTCCCCGCTAGACGTCCAAAGCGTGTGGACGTGTGCTCGTGAGCAGCAGAGGGTTCCGCACGAACCGAGTTTATGTCTCCTGTCTTTATTAATATTCAGTTGTGAGTAAAGATGTACTCTACAGAAAAAGGCGATGACGAGGGTGCTGATGGCGTTCACGTAAGTGAAGTGGGGCAGCTTCAGGCAGGTGGACCAACCGGTCCGACAGCGACTTTGCTAACAGGTTCTGGGCCCAGTTTGCTAACAGGCTACCAGCCTAGCCCCGTGGGTCAACCCAGCCCTTCAAGCTACGAGCCCGGGCGAGGTCCCAGGCAAGGCCCGAGTGCAACGGTACACGGAAGAGGACTACCGCCACGTTTTGACGGAGACGAGAGCCGCTACCACATCTGGGAAGCTAGGATTTTAGCGTACCTAAAAACCATCGGTCTGAAAGAAGCTATCCTGGGGAGCGAGCTAGCAGCGGGAACTGCAGAAGCTACAGAAACTGGTAAGAAAAATGAACTGGCGTATGCAGAACTGTGTGGTTGTTTAGACGACAAGACGCTAATGCTAATCTTGTACGAAGCGCCTGATGACGGCAAGAAAAGCCTAGAAATATTGAGACGCCATTTTGAGTCCGAAGAAAAGCCATGAGTCGTCGAGCTATATACAGAGCTAACGAACATGCTAATGGCTAACGGAGAAGCATTAGCTGACTTTATCGCACGTGTCAAGAAGATAGTAGCCGCATTAAACAGAGCTAAAGAGACACTCAGCGACGCACTGCTGACGGCGATGGTGTTAAAAGGTTTCACAGAAGAGTACAACCCGTTTTCTGTGCATGTGACTCAGACAAAAGAAAAGCTAACTTTCAACGAGTTCAAAGCTAGGCTAAGAAGCTACGAGTGCACGCTACGTTACTGCAGCAGGCCCAAAGCAGACGAAGTGATGACTGCTAATTACAAAACATCTTAACCGAAGTTTAGAGAGAAAAAGTACTTCAACGGAGAATTCATTCAACCTTTATTTATACAGGCTAGCCTCGTTGAGTCACGGGGACTCATTTACAAGAGGGACCTGTCTCACTCACACCAAACAACCATCCATTCTCACACTCACACCTAGGGTCAATTTAGAGTCACCAATCAGCCTAACAAGCATGTTTTTTGGTCTGTGGGAGGAAACCGGAGTACCCGGAGGAAACCCACGCATGCACGGGGAGAACATGCAAACTCCACCCAGAAAGGCCCCGGACCGGGATTTGAACCGGCAACCTTCTTGCTGAGAGGCAGCAGCTCTACCAGTTGTGCCACCGTGCTGCCAATAAAGAATGCTTTATTTGTGAAAGAGTTGGGCACAGAGCGAGAGACTGCAGGAGTAAAGACAAGAAAGTTCAGCGCGGATGGATGGGCGCGCGCAGCAGCAACAAGGCGGCAGCCATTACAGACACTGAACAAAGAACTGTTCGAGTGAAAGGCGGGAATCGAACTACGGATGAAGGAGAGACGTGTGTGCTTCGGGTGAGTGAATGGCAACACCACAGCACACAGCAGCAAAACCTCCTGGTCGACAGCGGCGCTTCTGCCCACATCATGACGGATGAAAGCAAGTTCATCAAGTTATGTGAGGTTCCAGCCCAGGGACCACACCATGCAGCTGGCAGATGGAACACGGACCACCGGCAGTGTTCTGAAGAAGGGAGACGCGCAGATCGAGCTGACCGACAGTGATGGGAAAGTCGTGAGTGTGACACTCAAAAATGTACTCCTGATTCCTGAGTACCCACTAAAACATCCTATCGGTGGATGTAGTAACGTTGAAAGGAGTAAGGTTCAACTTTGAGAAGAATGATAACAAAATGATCTTTCCAAATGGAACAACGTGCCGAATGAAGGTAAAAGACAGATTGTACTACCTGGACATGTTTATGTTTATGTTTATTAAATTTGTTCATTTTTTTTTACAAAAGAAACAATACAAGACAATCTCATAAATGATATTGTACAAAATATAAAAAAATGAAAGGTAGCAGAAAGAAGAATAAATCTTATTATATCTGCCCCTTACTTCCAACAATCAGATTAAACAACAATAATCAACCATGTAAACAATAATAATCTTCAACCAACTTTTTTCCAACAATCAGATTAAACAATAATAATCTTCAACCAACAGTACAAAATGACTAACTCTTTTCTAATTTTCTAACTAATACAATACACATTACGCTATTTCAATATTTTTTTAACACATTTGTTTTGATCATTTTCTTAAATGTAAACATTGACTTGGCATTTTTAACTACATTCTCCAAGCCATTCCATAATCTAATTCCCTGGATTGAGGTAGAACGTCCCTTCAAACTAGTTCTGAATTGTGGTTTTACAAACATCTCTGTCCCCTTAAGATTATAACAACTTTGTCTTTTAACAAAATGCATTTGGATATTTAAAGGCAATGCATTATTTTGAGCCCTATACATAACTGATAAAATATTATAGTCTACCAAATCATGGAACTTCAATAACTTTAGTTGATAAAATAATGTATTTGATGGATGACGGTAATGTTTTCTAGTGATAATTCTTACAGCTCTTTTCTGTAATACAAAAATAGGCTTTGTGATTGTTTTACACGCATTCCCCCAAACATCAATACAATAGATTAAGTGTGGAACAATGATTGTGTTATACAACAAATACAGAGCTTTATCATTCAATAGGTCTCTGACTTTGTACAGTACTGCAATCGATTTAGCTATTTTTATTCTTACAGAATTTATGTGTTGTTTCCATGTCAGTTTGTCATCAATGATAACACCCAAAAACTTCACCTCACTCACTCTACAAATCTCAACATCCTCAATTTTGAGTGGAACATCAACAGTTTTCTTTTTATTACCGAATATCATGTAATTAGTTTTTTCTAGATTTAATGATAATTTATTTATTTTAAACCAAGTTTGTATCTTGACAAATTCCGTCTTTATCAATTTCAACATTTGTTCTATATCTTCACCTAAACAGAAAAAAGTGGTATCATCAGCAAAAAGTACACATTTAAGGAGTCCTGACACATTTACCAAGTCATTCACATATAAAATAAAAAGCTTTGGTCCAAGTACAGAGCCTTGGGGAACTCCACATGTGATATTACAGAGGTCAGATCTTACATCATTTATTTGTACAAATTGTTTCCTATCTTTTAAGTAGCTAGATACCCACTGTAATGCTGGTCCTCTAATACCATATTTGTTCATATTGTACATGGTAACAGAGAAAGATGTAAATTTTGAAGACTCCTGTAATGTAACTTTGGATGTGAAAACATGGCATGAGGTAATGGGTCACTGTAACTATGATGATATTGTGAAACTTGAAACAGTTGTAAATGGTATGAAGATCAAAGATAAAAATACCAGACCCAGTCAATTTGAAATATGTCTAGAGGTAAAATTTTCACAAAACAGAAATAGGCAAAGTGATGTGAGAGCTAAGGAGCCATTAGAGCTTGTACACATTGACCTGGGTGGACCTATTTCACCAGAGTCATTTGAGGGGTACAAATATGCCATCACTTTTACAGATGATTTTTCTGGTGCCATTTATGTGAACTTCATTAGGAACAAGAACAAGGCAGTTGAAGCAACAAAACAGTTCTTGGCAGATACAGCACCTTACGGTAAGGTAAAACGACTCAGATCTGACAACGGAACCATAGGCGAAAATCCTGGGGGGATCGGGGGGGTCTGGACCCCCCAATCTTGGGGAAATATAGATCGGTCCCCCCCAATAATTCAATAAAGGAAACCGTGTCTTTAAAGCTCCACTGACATCATCTTTTAACTTTCCATAAAATGGCACAACATATATATATATATATATTAAGATTGACCTCTGATCGTTTTTGCTAAAACAATGTTAAATTAATTAGAATTCCTCTCAAAAACAGTTTAAAATTAGCGCCATTTTTTTAACACGATAAATAGGGATTTCCCCGTCGCAGGATGATGACGTCATAACAAGACTCGTCTCTACTGCGCACCTTGAAAACAATGGAGGAGATACAAACTCGATCCGTCCAATTTAGCCATTTAAAAGTTAATATATTAGCGGATTGTCTTCAGAGAAGCCAAAGTTATTTCCAGTAAACAGCAGGTTATAATGTTTTTCAGCTCCTGCTGGTTTTTGGAGACCTTCACTTCATGAGGTGAGCTGCTGTGTGGAGTTACATGAGCTGCATGTGGACGAGGCAGAAGGAATTCTACAACATGTACATCGTCTCCACAGCACTGAAATGGTAATATATTAGTTAATGTTTCTAATAATTATTCAACATTATTAGTTATTAGTTTGTGTACAAAACAATTTGCACAGGCTCCTGCAGCTGTTGATTATTTTGCTTCAATTTGTCAGCTTTGTTATTTAATCCAGTCAACATGTTTACAATATTTCATATTTATTTTTCTATTTAATTTGGACATCACTTGGTGTTATAGTGGTGTATCATTAAAATGATGGAAATACTGTACATGACATTAGTTTGACCCATTGTCTTAATATACAGTATACTGCATATAATATATACTGTGTGTGTCTGTGTGTTTTATCATCAATTCACAGAAATATCTTCACCTGAAGAGTGGACCCAGGTGGTGGAGAACAAACCTTGAAGAGAAACTAGACAGATGTCCTCTGCATCCAGACCTACAACACCTGGACATCAAGGAGGGTGGACGAGGAGGGTGTTGGAGTCTGAAGAAGTTCTGATTTTGCAGATTTACAGCTGTAAAGTGTCATTTTTTAGGAGCTGATGAAGTCAAACACCACTTGCTGATATTTTTTAAACTCAATTTTTTTTGATAATCTGTTCATATTAATGTTTCCCCATAGGTTTTCATATATTTGATAATATGGGATGGTTTTACTTTAATAAAATGTTTTTTTAACATTCACCAATTTTGTTTTTACTAAAGTACTTTCTGTGAGTTGTAGATGAACGAATGAAATTAAAACAGATACACAAATATTCTCACAAAGAATAACTCAACACTAACAGATAATATAGTGTACTACTGTAACTTTATTTACACATAACTACATAAACACTTGGTTCATTGTTATCCTTTTTTTTCAAACAATATGTTCATTTGAACTGTCAGAAAAAATATTAAATTTATATTTTCATTGATTCATTTTCATGTCAATGCTCTGGCAAGTTGTAGTATTTCTGTAGTATTTCTGGTGTAACGTTGTCGCGGTCACTCAAGCACCAGACGTTCTGCTTCAGCCAACGCTTTATTCAAGTACACAAAACAACAGGCCAGTAAACTCAGAGTCACTGTTTGGCCGTGACCCACGCCAGAACTCCTCAGCCTCACAACAGGTGCTTCCAGCTTCTTCACAGAACCGCCACCTGTGTCCACTCTTCAGGTGAAGATATTTCTGTGAATTGATGATAAAACACACAGACACACACAGTATATATTATATGCAGTATACTGTATATTAAGACAATGGGTCAAACTAATGTCATGTACAGTATTTCCATCATTTTAATGATACACCACTATAACACCAAGTGATGTCCAAATTAAATAGAAAAATAAATATGAAATATTGTAAACATGTTGACTGGATTAAATAACAAAGCTGACAAATTGAAGCAAAATAATCAACAGCTGCAGGAGCCTGTGCAAATTGTTTTGTACACAAACTAATAACTAATAATGTTGAATAATTATTAGAAACATTAACTAATATATTACCATTTCAGTGCTGTGGAGACGATGTACATGTTGTAGAATTCCTTCTGCCTCGTCCACATGCAGCTCATGTAACTCCACACAGCAGCTCACCTCATGAAGTGAAGGTCTCCAAAAACCAGCAGGAGCTGAAAAACATTATAACCTGCTGTTTACTGGAAATAACTTTGGCTTCTCTGAAGACAATCCGCTAAAATATTAACTTTTAAATGGCTAAATTGGACGGATCGAGTTTGTATCTCCTCCATTGTTTTCAAGGTGCGCAGTAGAGACGAGTCTTGTTATGACGTCATCATCCTGCGACGGGGAAATCCCTATTTATCGTGTTAAAAAATGGCGCTAATTTTAAACTGTTTTTGAGAGGAATTCTAATTAATTTAACATTGTTTTAGCAAAAACGATCAGAGGTCAATCTTAATAAATATATATGTTGTGCCATTTTATGGAAAGTTAAAAGATGATGTCAGTGGAGCTTTAAACAATATAAATATAAAAAGGCAAAAAAAGAGAGAAATCCGCCATTATTCTAAGAAAAAAAAGGAAATTTTACCCCCTCCACCTTCTCTGTTGGCAAATGGTTTAGTCCAATGTTTACAAGGAACAGCAAGAGCACCGGAGTCACAGCCTCCGGGCTCCGGCGCGGAGCCGCTGGGTGGGAGTGAGCTACAGCACAAACTATTAACTTCCAGTAAGTAGCTGCTTAAAGGGGACCACATTCAAAATTCACTTTTTAATGGTTTTTTTACTCAACTTTGGGTATGTACTTCATAAATAAACAGTCCTTGGGCCAAAAAAATGCACCCAGTGGTATATTTACTCTAAGTATATTTATTTTTCTTTGATAGAAACGTTTCCTTTTCAAATCCTGCGGTTCCTGACGTCACAAGCCGCAGCCACAACCCACCCCAACCCAGAGCCATATAAAGTGAGAGTTGCGACACTTCCATAGAGATCCGTTGTAAGAATGGAATGCGGAAGTCACGTGGGTCATGGAGGGGGCGATTTGTTCCATGGCTGTTTTACAGTCTGACTCTGCCTGCAGTAGCGCTCCGTCGCCGCCAGAGGGCGCAGCTCCACAAGGTTTCCATAGCCGTTGTTTGGAACGATTGACCGCCTATCGGCGACATCAAAGAGTGTCAGAACTCTCTATATATATGGCTCTGCCCCAACCTGAGTCCAGCCCCTCACCTAGCAACCCCTGGTTAGGCTCAACCCACTTCTGTATAAACACATGACTGTTGTTTTTCATGATTTCATCTCATCTTTTGTTTAAATGTTCTTAATTTCATGTGTACAGCACTTTGTTGCAGCTGTGGTTGTTTTAAATGGCTTTATAAATAAAGTATAATTGTTATTTTTACGTTTTAGTTCAATTTTTAGCGTATTAGCGATCGCTCCCAACGTGCAGCCGGCAGAAATAAAACGAGCAGACCGCCGGCGTAGGGACCGGCGGCGACGGGACCCTCTGCCGGCGGATGCAGCTGGGAGCTTCAACTGTACACCTCGCTGCAGCCTCGCTGTTGCTTCGCTGCAGCCTCGCTGTTGCTTCGCTGCAGCGAGGACCTTCTCCATACGGATTAATTTACTGGAGACACTTGGTGAACTTTGTGTGTTCTTGACTGGAACAGCGATCACTCCCAAAATCGCCGCATGCAACGAGCAGAGCTGGCGGTGTTCCAGAGGAGGAACAAGCTAACATTAGCATTGGATTCGGGTGGTCTAATACTAAAAGGAGCAGCAAATTGCGGCGCGCTCAGACGGCTTTCGGTAAGTTATCTTAAGCTAACACTAACAGTAAGTCAAATGAGTAATAAAAAAAGAGCTAATTTTAAAACAACAACAGATTACAGATGATGGCTGTTACAGAGGGCGTAGTTAATGTAAACAGATCTTTGAAGGGCGTGTTCATGACAGCTCATTATCATAAACCGGTCGTTCAAAACAAAAGTTAAAAATGGCAGAATTAAAAAGGGTATAATTGATTATCTAAGAATTATTTTGTGTATTAAATTGAATGAACATTGTCAGGATAGCCCACATACCGGTACATAACATAAAATTTTTAAAGACCTATCTGTGGTCCCCTTTAAAGCTAACACTCCGGTTTGTCATAGATATCTTATATATAATGTCTATGGGGTTTGTAGCCAGCGTTTTAAACCTCAGAATATTCAAGAGCCAGCATCAGAAACAAGAAGACAGTGGTTAAAAAGGGAGCTGTACCTGCATTGTTCGAGTGGAATAATTCTCCCTTCCACTTCCATGACCGGGGGTTTGGGAGAAGAAGCAAAGAGACTCGAGGAGGAGGAGAACACAACAGCTGCAGCTCTCAGTAAGAATCACGATTATCACTCGACTCCAGACCCTTCACTTGTAGATTTAATGTTGGAGTCATGATGAGTGATTTGATAAAAGTTTGTAACCACATACTTTTAAAATAATATTCAGATTTTAACAGTTTTCTAATCTGTAAATATGTTTGTAAACTCCTAGTAACTTCAGGGCTGTTACACCTCTGAAATATTCTCTGCAGTTTCCTTTAATATGAAACCAGAACTGTTTCACTTCAATTAAACTTTTATTTCCTGAGATGTAATTATTTATTTTAAAGCATAACTCTCATAAAGAGTTCTCTGTTTGGTTTTTTACGTTATGTAGGTAAATATGAACACTTTTTTGTTTTTTCAGGTTTGCATCATCTGACCTCCTGATGTGTTTCTGACCCATGACTGCGCTGCTCTGCCATCCATGGTCGGTGTTCACCAAGAATGAGATGAGAGGAACTCCCCATCAAGTTCAAGTTGTGTTTATTTGTCATATACAGGTTAACACAGAGTTAACAGTACAGTACAATGAAGTGCTCAGGATGAGAAGAGCAGATTTGACTTGCTAAAAATCAAACTATACTAAAAGCATGCAAAGTGAAAAAGTAATTATAATATTCACAAAGTCCTGAAGAGAGACAGTAAACATGGTTGGATATAACGATGCAGCAGGATGAATTTGAATGAACTACTGTAAGTATT
>JBBPBX010022569.1:1069-27534 GCA_038048925.1 Garcialebias charrua
AATGTTGCCATGCAGCAGTAACTGTGTGTGTTCAGCTTAACCATACAATATCATTTAGATGAGCGCAAGCATGCTTTATTAGTTTTAAGACATTTTATAACCAAATTCCAGAAGGAATTATAAATAATAATATTAATCAAATGTTGCAATTCAAATTGTTTGGGTTGATTTCTTTAGTGTTGCAGCACAAGGAGTTCAGATGAAGTGCTTTTTTTTGGCTTTGGTTACAAAAAAACTAACAAAAAGCATTTCAACCTATTATCAACTTTATGATGAAGAGATACCAACAAAGTTTTGGCAAGATTTTGTGTATTTATAGATACAGAATGAAATCTAAATATGGAGCATAAAACATAACCCTGTGCATAAAAAAAACCCAACCACCTCTAATTAAAATCTTTGGCGAGTGGTAACTACACATTTAAGGTTAAACATTTACACCAGAGGCGTGAAGTGAAATCAATTCTGCAGCTTCTGAGAAGGAAGTGCAACACGCTGAAAAATCTTCTCTGTTATGTTTGTTTTTTCTTCTTCCAGCTGTGAGTGAGAAGCAAAACTGACTGTTAGGGCTATAAAGGAAAAAGGTCTTAAATGCAAAAATGTATACCGTATTTTTTGGACTATAAGACGCACCTGATTATAAGGCTCACTGTTGATTTTTGAGAACATTAAAGGATTTTAAATGCGCCTCATAGTCCAAAAAATATGGTGTGTGTGTTTGTTTTGTATATATACATTTATCAATCAGCCTCTAGAACGAAAACCCAAAATAAATGCATACTTTCTGTCTACATGTGCATAAATTTCCTTGTTTTGTGTTTGTTGCCCAGTATGTCACAATTCTGCTCCTGTCTGCCTTAGTCCTGTTCCACTTAACTTTGTTTATGTTGCCTGTCAGTCACCCATCTTCTGCTCAAACCTGCTTCCTTGTTATCCATGCCACGCCTCCTTGTTCTTCTTCTTGTTGAGGTTTTATTGGCGGTTGGCAAAAAACGTTAAGGATGCATTACCGCCACCTACCGGTATGGAGTGTGGCTCAAAATGTCTATTTTATTCTATACGGTACTGTTATATTCTGTTAATCACCTTTGTTTTCCAGAAAAATCTAATTAAAATCTGTATACTTTTACTATCTGAATTCCCCTTTAGTATATTTATTAAATCAAACATTTATTTATTTTTCCTAAATTCTTTCAACATTAATCTTCTTTCTATAACATATCTTCTACATACTAAAATAAAATGTTCTATTGTCTCATTTTCTCCACAATATTGACAGTTTCCAGTATTATGTTGCTGTATTCTATAGTGAACTGTTAAGTCCATTATGTCCAACTCTTAACCTTGTTAATAGTTTCTCCTCTCTTCTATTTTTTCTTCCTACTCTCATTTTTCCTACTCTTTTTTGAATCTTTTAATACCACCTTCCTTTGTTATCTTCATCCCATTCTTTCTGCCACCTTTCCCTCAATTTTTGTTTAATTATACTTTTTGCTTCTGATGTGCTTGTACTAACTGTAAAATTAACTTGTCCTGTTGTTGCCTTTTTTGCTTCCCTATCTGCCATTTCGTTACCCTTAATCCCAATGTGAGCTGGAACCCAAATAAATATAACTGTTACGGTAATACCATCATCTATCCTGAATAATGTTTGCTGTATTTCTATTAAAATGTCTGGTCTACTGTCTGAGTGGTTGTCGCCTCCTTGTTACCTGTTGCAATTTCTCTTCTTGCCCTCCACCTGCTCACTGCTCTATTCAAACCACAGCTCTTCAGTCATCCAGTGCCAGATTATTGAAAGCCTCACAGTCAGTAAATTCTCCAGCATTTCTCGTCCCTAGTTTCTTGTTTATGACCACAGCTTTGTTCTCGACTCCTCGCCTTGTCTTTGCCTTTATCTGGATTTCACGACCTTGCTCCTCTCTTCGACCGCGTCTACGGATTCTCCTTTTTGCATTTTTGCCTGCTCAAACTCCCCTGGCTCTCGACCCCTGCTACGTCCCTGGATTCTGTTTCCTGCCCAGCCCTCCAACACTCTCTCCCTCAGTCCTGCCATAGAAGGTTGGTGATGTGCATACCACCTCTCTCAGCCCACAGAATCTCTTTGCAGTCACAACCTGTCTGTCTCCATAGACTGGACCAGAACCGAGGCCCTGATCCACCAGACACCGCCTTTTGAGCAATAAACCTTCTTTTAAAACACTTTTCTGAGTTAGGTGTTGTGCTGATCCATAGTAACCTGTTACAGTATGATCGTGTTTTAGTGGCCTCTGGCAGAAATCTCCCACTGTAATAAATGCATCCCCATTTCATACTGACTTGTCTGACAGATCAATACATTTTGAGTAGATTTTATTTTGTGTGTGTGTGCTGATTGACGCATCATTATTATCATCAGCCATTTCCTGGGAAATCGAACGTTTCATTCTGTTTGTGTCGTATTATCAGCTAAGCTCAAATGATTACCGTCCTGCATTAAAAAAAAACACACACCGTATCCGTATGTCGCTGTCAACACACAACTGAGGTAAACGCTACACCTAAACCTCAGGCTCAATAAATTCCACACATCCTTCAGAGTTACTTTGAAGTTGGACATTTTAGTTACATAAAACTTGACTCTGTTATAGCCATGTACCGTTTTTTCCAGAGTATAGGTCGCACCTTTTTATCATTTTTTTCATGGCCTGCGACCTATACTCAGGTGCGACCTATATATGGCTTTTTATAAAATAAGCTGATTTGTAATCATTTATTAACAAAAATTAAACTGAGACACACTCTTACAATAATGTCAGCTAACAAATATATTTTTTAGGTGTTTATCCTGCTAAAATTATTCATTTATTAAAGAAAAGTTCAGCTCAGACACATATTTGCTATAATTTTTATCAAACAATTAATTGTTTTTAAGTGTTAATCTTCTTAAAGAGGAACTAAACCCCGGTCTAAAAACGTGTTTACGGTAACCCCTATGGGTTGAACAGAGGGATTGCACCTTAATTTTCTTATTGGTCTAGGATTCTCACTGTGACATATTTTCTCACTCTGACGTCACGGAAGTGGTTCAAGCAGAGCCAATCCCCTGCAGAGATGAGAAGGTCCTGCAGCATTCATACCTTATATGGAAGTGCCACATTTCACTCCTGACAAACGGTTTCTTTTTTCTTTTTTTTCCCATTTTCTTGAGCCTTAGGTTTTGGATGGAATGGGTGGAATAGATAAATACATCTACATGTTTATCCTTTGTTGTTGCTTGGTGTATGTTGTTGGCTAGAGGTTTAATTTGTTTTAGGTTGTTGCTGGTGGAGGCGTGGACAAAAGCACAACTCTACATCCTCCCCTCCTTGTCTCTCGACACGCCCATTTTGAGGGTGATTTTGGATCTGCTTAGGGGAAGGAGTTACCGTCTCAACCTGGGTTTAGTTGCTCTTTAAAAGCCTTGCTGTGCGCTCCTGTGGAAGAGACATTTGCAGCAGAGCTAAACACGGTCCACATTTTGACGTAGGTGCGACCTATAACCAATCAATCAATCAAACTTTATTTCAGACACAAAAAAGGTCCATAAAAAATACATAAAAAATCCATAAAAAATTTTAAAATAAAGAAATAAAAGACAGATAATTCACTGAGTCACAAATAAATGATGGCACAAATAAATGATTATATTATTGCATGACACAGCCAATCTACACATGCATTTATACATAAGATTCCTGAGCACAGCAGCACATGTAGGAACAGCATTATGTACAAACAAATGGCTAGCACTGCTCCATCTAGGCACTTTGAGGTGTACCTCTATACTCAGGTGCGACCTATATATGGATTTTTCCAATTATTTGGCAATAATTGGACAATGCCACCTATACTCGGGTGCGACCTATACTCCGAAAAATACGGTATGTGTTTTAATCTCAGTTGGCTGTGGCAAGGATTTGCATGTTCTCTCCGTGCATGAGTGGGTTTTCTCCGGGGACTCCGGTTTCCTCCTCCCACTGACCAAAAACATTAATGTTAGGCTGATTGGTAACTCTAAATTTGCTCTAGGTGTGAGAGAGAGAGTGAACGGTTGTCTCGTTTGTTTCTGCGTCCCTGTGATGGGACTGGAGATCTGTCCAAGGTGTCCCCCGCCTCTCACATGAACCCCGTGACCCAGAAAGGAAGAAGCAGGTAAATATGAATGGATGGCGGTGGCAGCCATCTCGAGTTGCGCTCACTCCAAAAGCAAATCAGTTATAGTCAAATCAGTTCTTAATATGCTAATCATAAGGAAATCCTGAAACTATGAGCTTCAACTCTGTTCAGGTTCATTAGTTTTGATGAGAATGGCAGCATTCTGATAAATCATCCAGTATCATCCTCATCTATCTTATTGTGCTAATTTGTTTTTGTTTTTTTGCATCATTGAAGATTGATATTCCAGATAGTGTGAACAGGCAGTCACGGAGCTGTGCTTACTTCAAGCATGGTGGTCCACTTGCATCATCTGCTGAGATAATCTGATGGAGACATCCTTCATGGCACGTGACAAACACAATCTAAAAACGGAACCACAGGCTATGGAAACAAAAAGCTGCAGCTTTGATTCCTGTAATTGTGGCCAAATATTTGGAAACGCTGCAGCTGGTTTATTTAATGAGACGCAGAGCATTAAAGTGTCCACTATTACGTCTGAAGTCAACGTGTGCACCGACTTCATTTATTTTCCCATTCGTGTCATTGAGAGAATAAGGACTCGTATTTTTAAGATTAAGACAAAATTGCAAACATCTGGTACGCTAGATAAAAGCGTTTGTAGCTAAACCGGGAGAATCGATGAGTGAAAGTGGATCACGGCTCAGATGCTGCAGAGTTGCAGGCTGTGAAAATATCAAAGGAGTCCGGTTGTGAGCGCAAGATATTATTTTTGATTCCTTTTCAGTGGCTTTCCCATCTCACTGTGCAGAGCCATACAAGGGCACACACAGCTGATTGCCATGAGGATCATAAATAGAAAATTGAGCTTAATCATTCAATTTTACCTGAATGTATTCATGGTAATCGTTTAAGTAGATAGATGAAATGAAGCGATTGCAAGGTAATTAAGAGGAGAAAATTTATTTAAAATCACAACCTAGGTTATTGTTCAAAATTCATTTTGATCTGATAGTTTATCAATCTTAATAGAACACTGTAAAATCTAATATGTTGGTTTTACTTAAAAAACAACTGCCTTGAATCCTAAATTCACACACAGAGACAAAAAGAAAACACTATTTTACTCATAGTACTTGTTATCTTCATTAAAACTTTTTTTTGGAGTAAAACTCTGGTACCTTGGCTGATTAAAAATTAACAACTGACTGAAAATGCATTCGTAATCCATCTTAATAAAAAATATCTGGGGCTTCATGTGTGAAAGAGTGAGCAGCTTTCATACAGACATAATTTTTTTAAAGTGCAAACTCTCAAAAAGAAAAAGAAAAAACCTGTGCATACAGTATATTTAATTTGACGTAGAATGGAGCGTCGCTGAATGCACCACTTGCTCCGTTCTGTCCCTTCCCAATAAATAAATGTGCAAATTGATATAAATATATGGCCGGCTTCCCCCGTGCATCCAAATAACCTATATGTCAAAGACAAAACAACAGTTTAATTGAATGTGAAATAGATGTGAAAAAATGGCCGCTGTTGTTGCATGTGACCAAAATACTACAGTTTATTTAATTAAAAACAAAAAAGTCTTGCAAACCGGGCCTTGAACAAACTGATGTAAACAAACTGTAGTTATGGCATAGAAAATATTTAAATACACTGAGTCATCAGATGTCTATTTTTCTCACTTTTAGCTGTTCTGATCACAAATTTGCGTAAGGGTTCATGTTTAAACAACTGTTTAAGGAATTAATTTAAAACTCAAATAGCACTATCAATCTCTTCTTTTGCAGGACATCTAATAAACTAAATCCCTAAAGACAATGGGCCTCATGCACGAACCGTTCGTACGCACAGATTTGTTCTTAAACTGTGCGTACGAGTGATTTAGGATCATTTGTGGCATTCAACAATGTTTTCGTATCCTACGATTTTTTTCAGATACGAACAAAATTTACGAGTGGTCCGGACCTGTCGTATATTTTACGAGCAGTCGGTCTGCTGTCATCCAGACGGAATTTCTCCACTAATAACTTCATATTTCGTTAGTTAGAAAATATTTAGAGTTTAAAAAAGTCACGCACCACAATTGGTCTTGACAATAGGTTCTGTTTGAAGTCGAATTATAATTTTAAATGTAATAATGACTAACGGATTAAATCCATCCATCCATCCATTTTCTTCCGCTTATCCGGGGTCGGGTCGCGGGGGTAGCAGCCTAAGTAGGGAGGCCCAGACTTCCCTCTCCCCAGCCACTTGGAGCAGCTCCTCTGGGGGAATCCCAAGGCGTTCCCAGGCCAGCCGAGAAACATAGTCCCTCCAGCGTATCCTGGGTCTTCCTCTGGGTCTCCTCCCGGTGGGACATGCCCGGAACACCTCACCAGGGAGGCGTCCAGGAGGCATCCTAACCAGATGCCCGAGCCACCTCAACTGGCTCCTCTCGATGTGGAGAAGCAGCGGCTCTACTCCGAGTCCCTCCCGGATGACTGAGCTTCTCACCCTATCTCTAAGGGAGAGTCCAGCCACCCTGCGGAGAAAACTCATTTCAGCCGCTTGTATCCGAGATCTTGTTCTTTCGGTCATAACCCAAAGCTCATGACCATAGATGAGGGTGGGAACGTAGATCGATCGGTAAATTGAGAGCTTTGCCTTTTGACTCAGCTCTCTCTTCACCACGACAGACCGGTACAGCGCCCGCTTCACTGCGGACGCTGCACCTATCCGCCTATCGATCTCACGCTCCAGTTTTCCCTCATTCGTGAACAAGATCCCGAGATACTTAAACTCCTCCACTTGGGGCAGGACCTCCTCCCCGACCCGGAGAGGGCACGCTACCCTTTTCCGGCTCAAGACCATGGCCTCGGATTTGGAGGAACTGATCCTCATCCCGGCCGCATCGCATTCAGCTGCAAACCGCTCCAGTGAAAGCTGTAGATCACGAGCTGATGAAGCCAATAGGACCACATCATCTGCAAAAAACAGAGAAGCGATTCTAAGGCCACCAAAACGGATCCTCTCAACACCTTGGCTGCGCCTAGAAATTCTGTCCATAAAAGTTATAAACAGAATCGGTGACAAAGGGCAACCTTGGCGGAGTCCAACTCTCACCGGAAACGAGCCTGACTTACTGCCGGCAATGCGGACCAAGCTCTGACACCGGTCGTACAGGGACCTAACAGCCCATATCAATGGGCCTGGTACCCCATACTCCCGGAGTACCCGCCACAGAACCCCCCGAGGGACGCGGTCGAATGCCTTTTCCAAGTCTACAAAGCACATGTAAACTGGTTGGGCAAACTCCCACGCACCCTCCAGGACCCTGTTGAGGGTGTAGAGCTGGTCTAGTGTTCCACGACCAGGACGAAAACCACACTGCTCCTCCTGAATCCGAGGTTCGACTATCCGACGGACCCTCCTCTCCAGAACCCCTGAATAGACCTTACCAGGGAGGCTTAAGAGTGTGATCCCTCTATAGTTGGAACACACCCTACGGTCCCCCTTTTTGAATAGGGGAACCACCACCCCAGTCTGCCAATCCAAGGGAACTGCCCCCGATGTCCACGCGATATTGCAGAGTCGCGTAAGCCAACACAACCCCACAACATCCAGAGCCCTAAGGAACTCAGGACGAATCTCATCCACCCCCGGAGCCTTGCCACCGCGGAGCTTTTTAACCACCTCGGCGACCTCAGCACCAGAGATTGGAGAGCCCGATCCAAAGTCCCCAGGCTCCGCTTCCTCAGTGGAAGACGTGCCAGTAGGATTGAGGAGGTCTTCGAAGTATTCCGCCCACCGACTCACAACATCCCGAGTTGAGGTCAACAGCACGCCATCCCCACCATAAATGGTGGGGATGGCTAACGGATTAAAGTATTTAAATTAAAATCAATTCGTTATCAATGCCGTTTTCTAACACTACAATATTAATATGAAAATCTCAAACTGAAACCAACTTAAATTATGAATTAATTTAAGTTTAATTTGTCTCGGTAACGCAGACTTCGGTAACGCAGACTTTAGGTTGACCTCCTCCTGTTACTGTCATAGATCTCAGATAGCTCAATGAGAAGAGCGTTGCGTCGCAGTTCCGAACCTTATGGGTTCAAGTCCCACATGGGACAACATTTTTTTTTCTCCTTTTAATTCATTCCAGATTTAAAAAACACAAGAAAACGATTTACAATACAACAAGAAATGAAGCATAAAGTATTTTTAATCTGGAATGAATAAATAATCTAAAGAAAGAAGGAAAAAAAATAGTCATACCTTGTGGGAATCGAACCCACGAGGACTCGATAAGCAGTGCAATGCTTTACCCAGTGAGCCACCAAGACACATGTATAGTTTAAGGTCCACATTTATTATAAACAAACATTCTTTGGCTTTAGTTGGTCATTTACTCCCATGAGTGACGCTGCTAATAAGGACAGATTTTCTTTTCTTGACCTCAGAGAGCAGAACTTCAATCTCCGCACCGGTAGAGTTCTTCTTTTTACTTTTCGCTGTCATTTTATGAACGAACACGTTTTGCCTCTGAGGCAGGAAACGTAGCCTTATATGGTGTTTTGAGGGGTGGGAATTATGTAAATAACCTCTCCGCGTGCACGCGCAGGTGAATAGAACAGGTGGGATTCATCATAGTACGCAGCTCATTTACACACTTTTCCTGAGGATAGAAGAGTTTGTTGAATCTGACGTGGCATGTTCGTACGAACGCTTCGTACGAACAAAAGTAAGAGAAATTTAAGATAGAAATACGAACATGTTCGTGCATGAGGCCCAATGAGCTTTTATTTGTTTATACTTTAGAGACTTCAAGCTTTGTGAAGAAATCAATGATTAAATATCATTAGGTGCTGGTGAAATGCAGTTGATCAGTTCAGAATCGAAATAAACGGTCTGTGGTACAGCAGGTAGTCCCCGACTTACGACGGAGTTCCGTTCCTGCGCGTCGTCGTAAAGCAAATTTCGACGTAAGTCGGAACATACTTAAATACTTCACCTATATAAATAAGCTCCATTTATACGTACAGTACTGTATTTTACCAAGCACTTAGTCTATCCTAACACAGTACCCTACATAATTATCAAAAAACACATAAATTTGGGAGCCATAATGAAGGGGAAAAAATAGTTAATTTCCTACTGGGATGCTGTGGTGAAGCCGTCCGTCCCTCCTCCATATTCTCTATTGCGTTTACAACGTAAAAAAGGGTTCACAGTACAGTTTTGTTTTGTTTTTTGAATGTCCAGAGGACCAGCCTTTGTCGTGACAGACTTAGCTTTTTTAGAGAGTAATGTGTAGCATTCCTCCGCAGCTACATTAATAATGTAAAACCGGAAACTGCGTAACTCGACTTTTCAATATGAATTTTCAAAATAAGAATTTTTATTTTATTTTTATGGGAGATGCATCGTAACTGCGAAACGACGTAACTCGAGACCGTCGTAAGTCGAGGACTATAATATAGCAGAAGAAGAGGATACTAGAAAATTCCTGGGGAATCATTGACAGGGACTGCCAGGCTGCATCCAATTTAAATTGTTTGTGTTACAGTATGTGTTTGGGTTTGCTCTCAGTTAGCACTATACCAAATTTCAGCTGCATACAGTAGTTCTAAAAATGCCTGAGTTATTATATTTTTTCCTTCTTTTTTATATATATTTTTTAGCTCAGGTGGCCATCTTGGAGTTTTGATTTGGATTCAGTATGAAATGGGGAACATTCTCAGCTATAACTTCACCAAATTTCAGCTCAATATGTGTAAAAATGGCTGGGTTAAAGCAATTTAAATGTAGCTTTCGTGGCCATCTTGGATTTTTGGATTTTCAGTCAATTGGGGATTGTTCTCAGTTACCAATACACCAAATTTCAGCTGAATAGCTCTAAAAGTGGCTGAGTTATTGCATTCCCCCCTTTTAGCAAAGTACATAGCCATGGTAACTCAAAACGCCAGTAAACATCACGGCGTAGAGCTGGTCATTTCTGATGTAACACTTGTGGGGTACATGTTGCATTTCTGGCCACATTAAAGTTATTAGAAGAGCAAAACCCTTTTCAGGTGGATAATAGGTGTATGCCTTACTTGGCAGTCCCCAAATAAAGATGGAAATATTTACCAGTGGAGCTCTCTTAATATATCAATGTACTCCGATGCAACACCACAGAACTCTTGAACTTGAAGCAGTCATTCACAAAATACATTCACGAATAGAATAATTCATACAACCATATTTGCATCTACATGAATGGAAAACTGCTGCCTCTGAGCTGGCTCTTTTTTTTTATATACTGTTGCTAGGCTGGTGCTGCCTCTGTTTGAGCGATGGTCACAGAAATAGCTCTCTTCTTACATTAACACAGTTAAATGGAACTTGTGTTACCATTACACGTGTAACTCAATCAGCCTGTCATCTGGGCCAATTCTCAACGCCGGTGTAATCATAGCCATCACTCGTTGCTCCACAACAATGGTTCACACGCTTGTCTGGAACGCTTAGCTGTTGTCATCAAGAAGGGGTCATTTTAAAATGAGACATGACAAAGATATATTAGATGATTAAACCGAGGTGCTTTAAATTGATACCAGATTAACAGAGTCTAGTATGCATGAGATTATGTCGCAGTTTGAGGGAGAAGGCTGAGAGGTAGTGTCATTTTCTTTACTGGAAGTCCTATTTGAAGAAGCACAGGAAGACATGCTCACGCCAAAATTTGGAGAAACCCTGCGCACAATGTGCTGTGCTGTTTCCAAGAAAAAGTACAAGCAGGAGATGAAAAGCAACTTAATTATTGCGATTATAAATCTGCCCCAGCTCAGTGCTCTCAATGGGAGAACCCATTGAACTGCTTTTTGGAGACTGTATGCCGGTGGTGTGTAAAAACACGCAAAGTATGTCAAAGGTTTGGCCCGCATTCGTTGACCCGAGTGCGTGCTGCCGATTCTTACACCTTTCAAAGATGGCCCTTTCATCAGCCATGATCTTCTTTGTGTCTTCCACATCAAGCACACGTGTCAGCCCGTCTGTGCAACTTCAAATGCTCCCCCGAACGCCGCTGCACGCACGGACAAGTCCATGTTTATGCTGGCTTTGATGCAAGGAAACACATGGACGATATTCTCCAGAGTCTGAGTGCAGGCTTTAAAGGACGTGTTCCCCCAAATCACCAACAAAACATTGTGATAGACGTCTGCCTCCACCACAGTTTGATAAGTGAGATGTTCAAAAAAAAATCTGACATGATCTTTTGATACCTGTTTTGTGTACAAAGCAACTGAAAGGATCATAGAGACGTTGTCTTTTTCTTTTATAGCAAGTACAACCCTAATTCTGGAAAACTGGAACGTTGTATAAAATGTATATAAAAACAGAATAATATTTGCAAATCTCGTGAATTTGTCTTTTATTCATAAAGGAACATGATAAATATATAATGTTTCAACTCAGACTTACTTTTTTTTTTTTTTAAATAAGTATCAAAGAACTTTAAAATTAAACACCTCAACAATTTGGGAACAGGTGGCAACAAAAGGCTAAAATGGAACTAACCCATAATAATGTGCTTATTCAGGCCGGCAGGTGTCGGGCTTTTGATTGCGTCAGCGGACGCACGCGGCTGACGATCCAATTACTGTACAGTATATGGCAACACGGTTTGCCATGCATTCACCAGTCGCACACAGCCATTTGACAGCATGCTGACCAGCCAAGAGGTAAAAAAATATATACAAGTTCAGATAAAGTAAAAAGACATCCAAAGAAATGAAACATCTTTGTTCTTTCCTTAGAAGGTGGTGGTGTAATTTGGAAATAATTCAGCTGCACTCAGCAGACGCATGCTGCCGATGACCCAAACATGTGAGATCCCAAAAATATCTGACATGTCAGAGCTGGGTCTGTGTCTGAATAATGCAGAAGCAGGGATTTAATGTGCTTTGACAGCCATGAAAGGACAAACACCCCCACAACCCCAACCTTCTGCCCTATTTTATTCAGCCATGCGCCCTATATAAGCAGTCAACAACTTAATTAAAGATGTCTGCGGGAGTGCGGGGTGGGGGATGGGGGGGTCAGTTTTGGACCTGTAATTCTGTTAATCTGTTGGATTGCGTGGGGTTCGGAAATTATGGCTATGGGCTGGGACCGGGTCCTGCCGGATTTTTTTGGGCCTGAATGCAAAAAAAACAAACAAAAAAAACAGCTGGAAGGAACAGCATTTCACAATTTTTTTTGTTAGTCTATAGGTCAATACAAGGACTGAGTATTAAAAAAAAAAAGAGTATTTTATCAGCTGAATCTCTTATCAGCTGAATCTCTAGAAGTAAAGATGGGTAGAGGTTCATCATTGTATAAAAATGTGGCTAAAAGTGAACATCAGAAAAATATTCCACCCATCCATCCATCCATTCTCTTCCGCTTATCTGGGGTCGGGTCGCAGGGGTAGCAGCCTAAGTAAGGAGGCCCAGACTTCCCTCTCCCCAGCCACTTGGAGCAGCTCCTCCGGGGGAATCCCAAGGCGTTCCCAGGCCAGCCGAGAAACATAGTCCCTCCAGCGTGTCCTGGGTCTTCCTCTGGGCCTCCTCCCGGTGGGACATGCCCGGAACACCTCACCAGGGAGGCGTCCAGGAGGCATCCTAACCAGATGCCCGAGCCACCTCAACTGGCTCCTCTCGATGAGTCTTGCCTTCTATTGAAATTTGTTTTTTTCTGGGATTTCCCTTTTTGAGAAGGATGCTGCAACAGTTGAATTAATTCATATCTATCATCAACATTGTTACTGTTCCTGTTTTTCTACTACAAACAAAACGACCCCATCACAGTTCTTGGAAATTTCGCAGAACTACAGAATACTGTAGTAGATACCAAAACACTGTCAGGGTTTCAGACTGATCAGGAACAGGAATGAACCCAATTGTGCAGGCAAGAGTCAGACTCAAGGATTATAAAAAAGAAATACTTTTTAATAACAAATTAAAGAGCTGACATGGCAGCTTAAACTTACTCACACAGAGATCAGGGCAGACTGGATCAGACAGGACATACCCAACGAGGACACCAGACAGGACATACCCAACGAGGACACCAGACAGGACATACCCAACGAGGACACCAGACAGGACATACCCAACGAGGACACCAGACAGGACATACCCAACGAGGACACCACACAGAAGAGACTGGCAGACAGAGTATATATACACACAGACAAGACAGGAAGTAATGACACGCACCTGGGAACAATTAACAGAACAGGGCCGGGAAACTAATCAAACCTGGGATGTGGAGATTACACTAAACTGAAAACTAAACTGAAACCTAAACTGAAACCAGTAGCAGAATTAAACTAAACATGAAACTAGAAGCAGGTAAACATGGAGATTTAAACTAGGAGTAAAGGACTGTAAAGGACTGGAGATGTAGAAACTAAATACATGAATTAAGAACTGATAAACAAGGAGACCAGGGCCAGGGGAATTATCAAACCTAAACATTAATAAATACTAAAGCAGGATCTAGGGAATAAAGCTAACCATGAAACTAGGAAAACGGAACAGGACTGGAACAGGGGAAACTAAATAAAACTAAGAACGAACATCAGGAGCTGGCTGACAGAAAACCACAAGGAGAACAGACAAAGGATGCCCACTAGATGGTGCCATCCTGACAAACACTTTGTTGAACAAAGCCTGCCTAAAAATATCAAACAAAACAAAAGCTACCGTATATAAACAAAGGCGTAGATCTGCTTGTTCTCAATAATACGATTACGGTAATTAAAAAATGGCCGCCTAAATAAATCTATGACATTGAAAGCATGTGGCCCTAGTCTGGGTGGATAAAATAGAGGCTAATCGGACTATCTTTTATTGTGGGTAATCCTAATTCCTAATGTAATCTGTGTTTAGGCGGTCCTTGCATTTAAAACTCCTCCTTTTGGACTAAAGTTTGGTTCTGTTCATTAATGCTGCTGCCTTGACATTCTGTCTAAACCTTTAACTGACTCATTACATAGATGCTCAAGATTTATTGAAACATTTTTCTTAGTTTTTTTATTAAAGAAAATACAAGAATGGTTCTCTAAGGAAAGTAATTAAGGATGACGGGTATTCTTCTTGCAAAGGCAATCATGTTCCCCACATGCGGTGTTCATCAGAGCTGTGTGTTTGGAATAAATAATTCACTGTTGTCAGTATGTGTCACAGCACACTGACAGGAATTGATCAGTTCATGAGTCACAAAGCATCAGTCACTATGAGACTCGTTTAGAACTTTTTTTTGTACTTTTTTTTCTAATGACTGAAAACAAAACTTAACAATAATGATGAAGCCAAAACCTGCAGGTTTTGGCTTCATCATTATTGTTAAGTTTTGTTTTCAGTCATTACATTCTTTTAAACGTTTATTGACAATGTGCTCTTGGTTGAGTTCAGCTCATTTCTTGCCAAAAATATGTTTAAGCCATTTCTCAGATATATTTAATTTGTGAGAATTAGATGGACGGACAGCGGCAGCGCAGATGCATGAAAACCTTTTCTTTCATTGTTGTAGCCGGTCAGGGGTGTCAAAGTCAAATACACCGAGGGCCAAAAAAAAAAAAAGAATTTGCTACAAGCCAAGGGCCGGACTGGTTCAATGTCTGCACTTTGCACTTTGAGATTTTTTGTTAATGAAAAGTGCGTTATAAATTAAATTCATTATTATTATTATTATTATGTTTATTATAAGGGGGTGATATAATAATTTATTTTCTTTCTGCACTCTTTTCATTCAGTGTTTTCTTTTTGATTAATTTGTTTTATTTTGTCTCTTTTAAATGAATGAATAAATTAATTAAATAAAAATATTAAATAGCTTTACATCTGTTAAGTTCTTGGCATAAACCAACACAGAGATGTTCCTATTTTTAGTATTTTACATTGTTTTATAATGTAGATGTTTATGTTTTGTTTTTTTTATACAGTTTTCTTATGATTTTTAATTAATATGCTTTTTTACGATTGTTTACTGTTGGCTGCAAGTATCAAGCTGTGAAATCCTTCATTTTCTACAGCTGATAGCTGTTGGTCATTAATTATGATGAAGTTTAGCAACTTCTCGGTGAACATTTGAGCTCCGTGGCTTCAGCTGTGTGTTTTTATTGTTCAAGCCACGGCGGGCGCTCTGATTTCGGTCAGCCGCTCTCAGCCTGTCCCTCCTACGAGACGGTCAGACAAGGGGTCGGACTGGACGCAGCTGGCCGCGGTCGGTCTCCCTGTTTTGGTTCAGCAAGAGTGGCGTCCCGCTGAAGCCCCAGAGCTCGAATGTCCAACGTAAAACTAACTTGACCGCAGTTTAATGTGGCGCTATGGCTCTGCAGACATTGCACGTTGCTGTCTTGTGGTGTTTAGTGTAAAATACTTCCACACAGCGGACATGTTACGATGAAAAGTTGGCTAGCTGTTAGCTAAAGTGCTACTCACTCAGTCCGCACGCTGTAGCTGGCTGCAAACTATGAAATGGATTTCCTGAATGTGACGTGAGGCGGGTCTTATTACTCTGGGTTCATGAGACACGACTCCGGATCGGATCGGCCCCATCCCTACTACTGTTGCATTGTGGGGAATGTAGTGTTGGTGCGTGCAAAACACCAGCGGGCGGCTGTGGCCTGCGGGCCGGTTCTACAAAGTAATAGTAATTAAATATCATCCAGGGGGCCATAGATAATTAATCTGCGGGCCGGATCTGGCCCGCGGGCCTTGTCTTATGTGTTGTAGGTGAATATGGCTTTGTGCTGCGTAAGGCCAGTGCACCACATGCAGCCTTGAGTCACCGAACACACAGTAGCCTTTCAGGACTTTATGTTATTGGAGTACACAATGTGGCATTGTCCATATAGCAGCAACTGTTTTATATAAAGGAAGAAGACCCAAGTCTTTGTGTTATTGTGTTAATAGTAATTTGAAAAAGAGGTGGGAGGTGGGGATCAAGTGATAACTGCTGGCAGGTTTCTCACCAGAGTCAGATTATGTGATATATATATATATATATATATATATATATATATATATATATATATATATATATATATATATATATATATATATATATATATATATATATATATATATATATATATATATATATATATATATATATATATATATATATATATATATATATATATATATATATATATATATATATATATATATATATATATATATATATATATATATATATATATATATATATATATATATATATATATATATATATATATATATATATATATATATATATATATATATATATATATATATATACTGTATATATATATATATATATATATTTTTTTTTTTCCAAATGAGGAAACATGGGTAAAAAAAAAAGTGTGCATCTGCATGACTCATTTGGAGAGATTTTAAAGGGTCACGACGAGGTTATCTTCACTTCCTTTCAGTCTGTTATTTCTGTCAAGAGCAGTTCAGGGAGTTGTTTCTGAACAGCTTGAAAGGTGCCTCGGCTCGGTCAACCTGCCAATTCAAATGTCAAGGGCTGGTTTTAAAAATGGGCTCCAATTCACTAACGGCTCCTTCCTGCTCTGCTTTGTCAGAGCAAAAACCCATTCAAACACCACAATGACACACAAAACTAACCTTATGATTTTGGCCAGCTAGCTGATTGCAGATAATCAGACTTCTATTATTTTTTCACTTAGAAATTACCAGGAATTCCATGTCATGCTTAACTTTAAAGGGTCACTGTACTGGTAATGATTTTTATACCTGATGCAGCCAATTTTCAGAATTAGAATATTTGTCATTGTAACAAGTACAAAAAATTTAAGTGTTCACTTACGGTGTCGAAGACATGAAAAATATAAAAATCTATTTACAAAATCAAAGGAACAGCATACAGGACAGCACGCTAATGCACATTAAGGAGTTGTTGCAAATGATTATAAATTGCACATTGTTATTGCACATGCATTTGCACTGTATGTGCTATATGGCATTTAATGCTCTTGACGGCTGTGTAATAAAATCCATTTTTTAGTACATTTGTCCTTGTTTTAATGCTCTTGTGCCTCCTGCGTGATGGTTGACCTGGGTTTGAGGAGTCTTTAAAATATTTGTGGCTTTCTTCAGTCAGTGGGAGCTGTGTAGTTCCTGAAGAGAGGGCGATAAGTGTCCAGTGATATTGTGGGCATTATTAAAGATACAGTATTGTGTTTACAGCGTTTACAGATGTTGAACTGAAATCTGATTTCCCAACACATATTCTGATTGTTCAAGAACTGATTTGAAAATGTTGCCATTAACTAATTGTACTCAACGTTGTCTGTTTGAAAATCTCATGGATCGCTCTGGTTTTGCATGAAACTCTCAGGACATACTTGTTAGACGTTCATCTACAATTGATTCGTTTTTATAGAAAACCCGGCCACCACAGGTAATTTACTTGAGCCAGCACAAAAATGGATTTAACTCAGTCAGTTGTGTAGACATTAAGCTGATCAGGGTTGCCAGATAAAAGGTGAACTGTTGCAGTGTCCCTTTTAAAATTACTGCATTTTGACCCAAACTGTAATAATTAGTGCTGGGTGAGGGTGTTGTAAGATGAGGTGTGGTGTTTGGTGAACAAGTGCACAGAAAAGGAAGGGTTAAATAATTATGTTTATCTGGCAACCCTGCTATCATTAGATGTGGGTGTAACTGAGTCATAACATATTTTCTGTGTGGCATCATGTGACATCGCATGTGTTGCACAAAATCTTATTTTCAAGGCAACAACTTTGTTTGTCTTATCAAAAATAGGATTTTAGTGTAAAATGCTGGCATGAAAGTGGCGGGCGACGTGCATTCCTTTAAGGAAAGCACGGCTTTTATTAGATTCTGCATTTCCCTTTTGACTCTTTAAAGATTTTGCATGAGTTTGCATGTCAGAATGAAACATAACGGTATGAGAGAGAGTTAATCCATCGTCTCATTCAAAGAATTAAGGTGAGAGCTGGTGAAAGGGGCCACTTTCATGTAAAACGTTCTGCTTTTATAGTGTTTTATGCTTTACATTCCATCTGATTCTCAAGTTACCGGTTCAGTTAAGCTACTGTATCAAATCAATTTAGGACAAGCTGTGATTTATAAAAAAAATAAAATAAATAAAATGATGCTTACATAACGCATTAACTTCTCATTATTGATCCCTCAGTTCACAGCTGCTGGTTGCATGCACTGCTGCAGCGGTGACACGTAAACTCCTGGCCTAGAAGTGGTTGTTATTGCTCGGACCTCAGCTGCTGCTGTGGCTCAGTCTGAGGATGTTTCCAGCTGTTCTACCATTTCTACCTTCCGTCCAATATTTTACCAACCTGCCACAATGCAATGCAGCGTGTCACAGCAGGGAACCCTAGCAGCCGAAGAACGTGCAGCAGTGACAGCTGTGTCATCTCAAAACCTGCAGTCGCAGTAGTCGACAAGAGAGCTGGCAAAAACAATTTTCTGTCTTGTGCCTGAGCAGCTACAGCTGAGTGCTGGCATAACAGGCAGCAGACTACTGTATAACAAGTTATCGTGTTACACCTCAGCCTCTCCACGGAAATGAAAAGGTTGGGTAATGGGGAGGAAGGCAAACACATGAGTAGGAAAAGTAAAAAAAAAAAATCTTGATGTGACTTTTGGGGAATATTTATTTAATACATATGAGCTGCTTCCCCTGCTTCGCTAACAATCCACTAAGAGGTGAAAAGTTTCAAACTTCACACATATTTGCACTTGTGTTGTAGCACTGACCTAAACCAGCCACTAGGGAGCACAAGCCAGTGTATCTCTTGTGCCGGTCCCAAGCCCGGGTAAAAAATAATAATAATAATAATGTCCATTTTTGTCATCTGTGTATGTTTCCCATACATAGACGAAATTCATCTCTGCATTTAACCCAACCACCACCAGGTGGTGCAGTGAGCAGCCATAGAAAGCGCCCGGGGAGTGTGCACTCATCGACACCCCAAGGTGTGTAGTGGCCGGGGTTCGAACCCGGGTCCTTTGGGTCCCAAGTCAGAAGCCCTGCCACTACACCATCTTGGCCCCTAAATGGTGAGGGTTGTGTCAGGAAGGGCATCATAAAACACTTGCCAAAACCATAATGCGAGTTCATCAAAGTGAAACCATACCGGATCGGTCGAGGCCCGGGTTAATAACGTCCGCCACCGGTGCTGTTGACAAACAGGGTGCCGGCGGAAATTGTACTACTGTTAGTCGAAGACTACGAGGAGGGAAACGTGTCAGGAGACAGAGGGAGAGGAGGAAAGTGAAGAATGTAGGACTGAGGGTTGCAACTCTAAATGTGGGGACAATGACAGGCAAAGGTAGAGAGCTGGCTGACATGATGCAGAGAAGAAAGGTAGATGTTTTATGTGTCCAAGAGACCAAGTGGAAGGGCAGCAAGGCTCGCAGTATTGGAGCAGGGTTCAAACTGTTTTACCATGGTGTGGATAGAAAGAGAAATGGAGTAGGGGTGGTCCTGAAGGAGGAGTTGGCAAAGAATGTAGTAGAGGTGAAGAGAGTGTCAGATAGGGTGATGTGCCTGAAGGTAGAAGTAGAAGGTCTGATCCTAAACATAGTCAGTGGTTATGCTCCACAGGTTGGATGTGATGGAGAGGAGAAAGATACATTTTGGAAAGATTTGGATGAAGTATGCTGGTGAAGATTCTCATTTGGATGAAGTGATAGTGAGTATTCCCAGGGAGGAAAGAGTGGTGATCGGAGCAGACCTGAATGGACATGTTGGTGAAGGAAACAGAGGGGATGAGGAAGTGATGGGTAGGTTTGGTGTCAAGGAAAGAAACCAGGAAGGACAGATGGTGGTGGATTTTGCCAAGAGAATGGAAATGGCTATAGTCAATACCTATTTCCAAAAGAGGGAGGAACATAGAGTGACCTATAAGAGTGGAGGAAGGAGTACGCAGATCGACTACATTCTGTGTAGAAGAGGAAACCTGAAGGAGATTGGAGACTGTAAGGTTGTGGCAGGGGAGAGCGTGGCCAGACAGCATCGGATGGTTGTGTGTAGAATGACTGTTGTTGCGAAGAAGAGAAAAAGAGTAAAATCAGAGAAGAAGACCAAATGGTGGAAGCTAAAGAAGGAAGAATGTTGTGAGAAATTCAGAGACGAGCTGTTAAAGGCTCTGGGTGGTAAGAAAGAGCTTCCAAGTGACTGGGCTACTACAGCAACAGTAATTAGAGAGACAGGTAGGAAGGTACTTGGTGTGTCATCTGGACAGAGAATGGATGATAAGGAAACCTGGTGGTGGAATAGTGAAGTGCAGGATGCCATTCAAAGAAAGAGATTAGCCAAGAAGAAATATGACAGTGAGAGGACTGAAGAGAGGAGACAGGAATATAATGCCTCATCCTCACCTAAAGCATATCGCGCTTCCAAAAATCTCCAAATGCACTGTACTGGCTGCTTGTCAACAGATGACTGTCCTCATCTAACGCGTCTGCAGTGGGAGGAGGAGCGTGTTGGTCCTCTTCCGCTCCGGTGTTTGTTTATTTCCGGTCTCAGAAAAATGGCGGACGCAATACGAAGAATTGCCTTGTACTTAATCTACAAAGCAGCAACACGCAGACGCCGTGCACAACAACGATTCTGGATTCACCCCACATTAGAGAGGCGTCATGGATTCGGTGAATTTCACCATCTGATCCAGGAGCTGCGCGCAGACGAGGAGCGCTTTCAGCGGTACTTCCGTGTCACCCGCCCCCAGTTTGACGACCTGCTGTAAGTTTCTCCTCCATGTTTACCGCGGGATTTTTTTCATCTGTTAAACGTTTCGCGCGGTGCCCACCTAATTCCGTCCCGTCGTCGTTGCGTGATCACATGGCAGAGTCTCTCCTGATTGGTCCTGATTGTTTGCTGCTGAGCAGCGAGCTGAATCTAGCTGTGGAAGCACGGAATGGCGTGCTTCCACATCTGCGCTGCCGAGCAGCACAGTCGCTGCTCGGATGCGACGCGGGAGTAGGAAACAGCTGCTGCTCACTTTCGCGCTGTTTGTATGCTGTGGATGCGCCGCGACACGACCCGCTGCTCCAAGATTCGCGTCCCCATAGACTTCAATGTAAAGTGGCTGCTTCGGCTGCGCGAGATGCGTGCGGTGGGGATCCAGCATAAGGAGATGGGACATAGAGCAAAGAGGGAAGTAGCTAAGGCAAAGCAGAGGGCATACAATGAGTTGTATGGGAGATTGGACACTAAAGAGGGCGAGAAGGACTTGTACCGATTGGCAAGACCGAGGGATCAGGCTGGAAAGGATGTGCAGCAGGTTAGGCTTATTAAAGATAGGGATGATAATGTTCTAACAAGTGAAGGGAGAGTAATGGAAAGATGGAGAGCTAATGAATGAAGAAAATGAAAGAGAAAGAAGAGTGGAGGTCATAGAAACTGTGGACCAGGAAGTGGGAAAGATTAGTGAGGGTGAAGTCCGGAAAGCTCTGAAAAGAATGAAGAAGGGGAAGGCAGTAGGACCTGATGACATACCAGTGGAGGTTTGGAAATGTCTTGGAGAGGTGGCAGTGAGGTTTTTGACTCAAATATTTAATGGAATATTTGAGGGTGAGAAAATGCCTGAAGAATGGAGAAGAAGTGTGCTGGTTCCCATTTTTAAGAACAAGGGTGATGTACAGAGTTGTAGCAACTACAGGGGAATTAAGTTGATGAGCCACACGATGAAGATCTGGGAGAGAGTTGTGGAAGGAAGGCTTAGACAAGAGGTGACTATCTGTGAGCAGCAGTATGGTTTCATGCCAAGAAAGAGCACCACAGATGCCATCTTTGCTTTGAGGATGTTGATAGAGAAGTACAGAGAGGGTCAGAAAGAACTCCATTGTGTGTTTGTGGATTTAGAAAAAGCATATGACAGGGTGCCAAGAGAGGAGGTGTGGTATTGCATGAGGAAATCTGGATGGCAAAAAAGTATGTTAGACTGGTACAGGACATGTATGAGGACAGCAGGACAGTGGTGAGATGTGCTGTAGCAACTCATTCTCACTCCCTACTCGTCATATATTGATGCTTGGGCTCAGGGTCCCTCCGCGTCACATACTTGACGCGTCGGGTCGTCCCTTGTAATTCTAGGGTAATATCATTGAATGTTATACTGTGATATTGTCTTCCGGTTTGGATAGTGAAGCACTTTTATATCTACTTATTTTTTAGCAACAGGATGCATTCTTCTCTCAAAATGTAAACCTTAGGCCTAACCTTATAACAAACCCCAAACTTAACCATTCCCTTTTTATTTGACCGTCGAACCCCAAAAAAACCAATTAATGACGAGTAGGGGTGACCCGACGCGTCAAGTATGTGACGCAGAGGGACCCTGAGCCCAAGCATCAAGTAGTAGGGAGTAGGGAGTGAGAACATGTTGGCTGTAGGAGTGACAGATAGCTTCAAGGTGGAGGTGGGATTGCATCAAGGATCGGCTCTGAGCCCCTTCTTGTTTGCTCTGGTGATGGACCGACTAACAAATGAGGTCAGGCAGGAATCCCCATGGACTATGATGATGTTTGCAGATGACATTGTGATCTGTGGTGAGAACAGGGAACAGGTGGAAGAGAACTTGGCGAGGTGGAGGTATTCACTTGAAAGAAGAGGAAAGAAAGTCAGCTGTAGTAGACAGAATACATGTGTGTGTGAATGAGAGGAAGGCCAGTAGAACAGTGAGGCTTCAAGGATCAGAGGTCACAAAGGTGCAGGACTTCAAGTACTTGGGGTCCACTGTCCAGGAAAATGGGGAATGTGGTAAAGAGGTGAAAAAGAGAGTCCAGGCAGGATGGAGCGGATGGAGAAAAGTTTCAGGAGTGATTTGTGACAAAAAGGTGTCAGCAAAGGTCAAAGGAAAAGTTTACAAGACAGTGGTGAGACCAGCTATGTTGTATGGTCTGGAGACAGTGGCATTGACAAAAAGACAGGAGAAAGAACTGGAAGTAGCAGAAATGAAGATGCTGAGGTTCTCCTTAGGAGTGACAAGGATGGATAAGATCAGGAATGAGATCATCAGAGGTACAGCACATGTTGAACAACTGGGAGATAAAGTTAGGGAGGCCAGACTGAGATGGTTTGGACATGTCCAGAGGAGGGACAGTGGGTATATTGGTAGAAGGATGTTAGAAATGCAGCTGCCAGGAAAAAGACAAAGAGGAAGGCCAAAGAGGAGATATATGGATGCAGTTAGAGAGGACATGAAGGTAGTTGGAGTGAGGACAGAGGATGCAGAGGACAGAGTGAGGTGGAGGAGGATGACTCGCTGTGGCGACCCCTGACGAGGGAACAGCCGAAAGAAGAAGAAGAAGAAAGAAGTTGTAGCACTGACCTTCTCTGGCACTGATTATTTCCACCGTTTTTAACCTGATCATGGATCATGGACTGCATATTTAAGAGGGTTTGATTAGCATGATGAATTTGGAACACTGCACATATTGATGGGCAGCAAATTATATTTCGGTACATGATGTGCTTGCTTTGTATTTTTAATGCAGTGACTTTTCATTAGTCTACACAGCAGCATTCTACCTCCTAATACATAGATCACCCACTGCATCATAGATGTCTCATCAGATGGTGTTGCTTTAATTATGTTTTTAATAAAGATTTAATGTGATAGCATAAAGGGGCTTTAGAAGAGAAGAGGTCATGACTAGTCAGTATCTTCCCTGCATTAGACATTAGTCTGAACAATTTATTGCCAGATAATCTGAGATAAATCCTTATGGCTATGTCAAAGGAGCCTTTTCATGAAGCATTTCTGCAAAATAACCACACAGACCAGTCGGTCTTAATGCTGCCTATAACCATTTAAAGATCCCGATTAGAGCCGGTCATGTCTTGCACTGAAGGGAGTTTTTAGAAATGAAGCAAGCTTTCTAAAGCCAAAAGAGATGTGGAGCAGAACATGGCTGAGTTTGCATGAACGTGAAGTTGCTGTGAGTCGTCTTTGATCTTCTCTCGGTAATAAATCTGCTTGTTGGTCACACAGATATACGGCAACAATAACAAGCTTCGTTGTGTTATTAAGCCACAGCATTGGCTTATCTTTCCACACGACAACTGTTTCGCCTCTATTACCTCGCTTTGTGGCACAAAGGCACATAAGAAGTATACGGCTTCACCCCCTCGGTCCAGAAGGACTGAGGTGTTTTGTGAAAGAGCCCAAGTTATATCAGCTTTTCATGCTGGAGCAAATTTGAGCAAAATAAAACAACGTACACCTCTGATTGGTTTGAAACCCTTATTATTATTATTCTTTCTGCTTTTCCCTCTTCAGAGGTCGCCACAGCGAGTCATCCTCCTCCGTGTCACTCTGTCCTCACTCCAACAACCTCCATGTCCTCTCTAACTGCATCCATGTATCTCCTCTTTGTCTTTTTCCTGGCAGCTGCATTTCTAACATCCTTCTACCAATATACCCACTGTCCCTCCTCTGGACATGTCCAAACCATCTCAGTCTGGCCTCTCTAACTTTATCTCCCAGTTGTTCAACATGTGCTGTACCTCTGATGATCTCATTCCTGATCTTATCCATCCTTGTCACTCCTAAGGAGAACCTCAGCATCTTCATTTCTGCCACTTCCAGTTCTTTCTCCTGTCTTTTTGTCAATGACACTGTCTCCAGACCATACAACATAGCTGGTCTCACCACTGTCTTGTAAACTTTTCCTTTGACCTTTGCTGACACCTTTTTGTCACAAATCACTCCTGAAACTTTCTTAATCCACTCCATCCTGCCTGGACTCTCTTTTTCACCTCTTTACCACATTCCCCATTTTCCTGGACAGTGGACCCCAAGTACTTGAAGTCCTGCACCTTTGTGACCTCTGCTCCTTGTAGCCTCACTGTTCCACTGGGCTCCCTCTCATTCACACACATGTACTCTGTCTTACTACGGCTGACTTTCATTCCTCTTCTTTCAAGTGCATGTCTCCACCTCTCCAAGTTCTCTTCTACCTGTTCCCTGTTTGTTTGCAACTGTTAAAGAAAATGTTGTGCTATATAGTCATACACTGCATGCGTTACTTTTGCATCATATATTGTTTTGCATTGTTCAGCCTAGAACAGGTTGCAATGAACCACAGATTGAATTTAAACTTGGACAATGCTCAGTGCGAATAACCACAGACACCAAAGTGCCAAATGTTCAGTGTAAAAGTTCATGAAGGAGCACTTAAATTGGGATTATGGCAACATTTTTGAGGTACGGGTTATTTTTAGATTGCTAGAAATCCCTCTGAATTGAACCCCAATGTGATAAGCTGTTAGCTCCACTCTCTTATATGAACTTCTCCATGATTCACCAACATGAGATCCCACTGACTGCTGTCCATTGCAGGTAAGGTACCGATTGCTCACATGAGAGTGCGTCCGCTACTTTCCCGCTACATTTCAACATCAAATGTGCGTGCATGACTTACCAATCCATCACAATTGCTGATAGCCACAGAGGCCTCGGGCATGTCCGTCACGTCCCCAGTGAAAACACAGTCTCTGTGGATGTGTTCCTTGGTCTTCTCTTCAAAGTCCTCCTGCCACTCCACAAAAGCTCCAGGGGCCACCAGCCTCCTGTTGGCCCTCAGGCGAAGGTGAAGCTCCTTCCCGAACACAGTGACGTTGAAAAACGTGTAGTGACCCGAGGGAGAGGTGACCGAGGGCATCTCGGGGGCACCGCGGGCCACCCTCCTTCTGCTGCCAAGGCTTGAGGGATTTTCAGTAGCAGCAGCACTTTTACTTCCACTTCCAGCTGAGAGCACGTGAGAAATGTACCGGCCGTGGGAGTCTGTGCTGAATGGCACGATGAGACCATACTCATTTAACTTTCCCGAGAGTTGTTCTGGTGGGGGACAAACGGTGTCAGGTGAGAATCACAGTCACAGATCTTTGACAGGTAACAACTTCTATTTATGAATAAATAACACGAATAATGAAGGAAATTAAGTCCCGATTGTTCTTGTTTTAAAGCTGCATGATGAGCAATAAATGTAGCAAATCAGTGAATCAATCCATGCAGCATTTGTTGACAATGAGGCAATCAAATGTATTGTGCTGACTTTTCTAAAGAAATGTCCACTCGTGATTATTATTCCCATGATTTTTACAATGTCAGATTGCTCCTGTCTTCACCCATTCCTAAAAAAAGGCACAATAAAGCAGAAAATGACTCACCATGCGTTTCAGCAGCAAGGATGTATTCCAACAGAACTTGAGTGAGTGACAAGCACATCAGCAAATACATGCAATCCATAGCGAGAGCTGAAGTGCAAAGTTTTTCCCTTTTCTGTTGCAAACTTTAG
>JBBPBX010022569.1:27598-41290 GCA_038048925.1 Garcialebias charrua
GCTCAGAGCTGAGCTCCAGCGAGGCAGCCGGGCACTCTCCGAGCAGCTCCCCGTCTCTCCACACCAGCAGGACGGATCCCTCACCAGCTGCTCCCGGTCCTTTGGCCTGCGATGAACTGCAGAGAAGACAGAGGCGGCCCCGTCCATTTAGGGAGCCAAACTGTGGGGGGATAACTGGGGTGCTGGTGACGACAACTCCCCCGGTGTAAGAGCCGGGTGGTTTGACTTTTTTTTTGTTTTCTCTTCTGTTTCTTCTTCTCTCCCTCCTCTGTTAACTTTTAGTAAGTTAGTTAACACGCCTACACTGAAGTAAAAAAAAAAAAAAAAAAAACTTTCAGGGTTCAGATGCAGAGACAGAGTGTCCCCGTGGCGGATCATCTGCAGTCCAGTCGCGCGTAATTACGCACGGATGGCTCGGCTGCGGCGCACAGCGGGAGCGCATTGTGTCCGTCAGACGAGCTCACATTCAGAGTTTCCTTCTCCTCACAGGAGACCCGGGACTTTATTTCAGCATTAAAAGTTGAACACACACGCGCACGCACATCCAACAGCTGATCTGCAAAAAAAAAAAAAAAAGTCCACATGCAAACATGTTGGCCCCACAAACACATGTTTGTGCTAATATGGCAATAAATCAGGGAATACATTCCAGTAATCCACACTTTATAAACAAATAATGAAACTATATGAAAATAAAAGAATGTGGAAAAGACAAACTCTGTGAAAATGCATTCTTTTTGATAGGTTTTATTCTAAGTAGAAATAATTCTGAGTGTAAAAAAAACAGAGTTGTAGATGTTCATCTGGGGATTATTTTGTAAAAGTTTCATCAAAACCTGTTAAGTGGTTCATGGGTTATTTTGTTAACAGAAAACTATGAGTCTGCAACAGTTAATGCTTAAGTATTAGGCAAATATCTCTCCTTGGAGTATATGTGCTGGGAAAACTCAGCCATTGCACCAAATTTGAGTTTAATCTGAAATTGACCGAGTTACAGAAATGTTTGTGTTTTTATTTTTATTATTATATATATTTTTAATGATTATTCAGCTGTGGCAGCCATCTTAAATTAGGTTGGCTCCAAAAGTGAATCAGCTGATACATCCAGTGATTATTTCCTTTAAAATCACTCTTATCTGTTCAGTAGTCCATATGTGGCTTGTAAAACGACTCTGAATAGTTCTGTTAGTGCTCAGAATGCACCATGGGAGCAGTCTCAGCTACTACCAGGTTTAGGTCCATATCAGTAAAACTGGCAAAGATATACACATTTTGTGTGTTTGCTAAAATTTAGATTGGCTGTTCGGTCATCTTGAATCAAGGCACTGTACAATAATTACACAAAATTGGATTAACTACCAAGGAGCGCCTTAAGAATGAATCAGGAACAAATCAAGAACTAATGGGTAGTTAACCAGTACTTAGTTACTGGGGAACATGCGACCAAGCCTTATTAGGGGACTACTGGTTTGTTACCACAGAAACAGAGGATAAATTCTCCATTTGGGTTCTGAATAAACGCTGCACCAGTGAGGTCACAGGTCTTAATTGTCAAAAACCTGTTTCCAAGTGATTACTGGTTTTATTGGATTCTTACCACTGATTAGCAATTTCATAATCGTGGGTAGCACTTTTATAATAAGATACACAAAAATTCCCAGTAAGTACTGGTTAACTACCCATTATCTCCTTATCAAGCTCCAAACAGATGTCCAAAATGATGGGAGTTTCATTAATGTTGTCTGGTGGTTCATGAGATATTTTGCTAACAGACACACACAGACACTGGAAAAAAAACATTTGATTTATTATGTTTTGCGCCAGGCAATAAAAATCCCAAATATTCTTCAGTTGACTCAAATTATGAGATTTTTTTTTAACATTATTATTCTGCGTTCTTGAATTCATATTGCAAATGGGCGGCGGTTAAGAGGTTAATCTGTCTTTAATCATAATCTGGCTTAACTCCTGCAGATGTCACTGTGAGCATATTTGCAGAAAGAGACAAATTCCAGTGACGACAGCAGAGGTTTAGGATGTGTGAAAAACTCTTGAGGCAACTGGGATTTCTTTTTGGCTTCTGTTTTCCCCCGCTGGAGTCCAGACATGACCACACTGAGACTGAACCAACAGCTCTGAATGAGGGGGTTGGGCTGAAGTAAGTTATGACTTTCAGGTGGCATTTTTTTTTTCTTCCTTTTATAAATAAGGTGTCTAGACTGGAGATTCTTCCCACTTCCCCAGTTCCTCAAGTGTGCCTGGGCCCCAGATAAGGCCCCGCTGCCGGTTGTGCTCTCAATGTGTGGCTAATTAGCTCAAAGCTTGCAGGATGGTCAATGCAGAGCAGGTGTGGGTTCTGCGCAGTCATCGCCTTGGGGCAGCTGAGAGAGGATTGGAGGGTGAGCCAGAGCTGTGCATTAATAAGCAGTGGAAACTAACCGCAGCATTAAGAGATGGAAACCATTAACTGCCTGTGAGAAGTTTTATGCTGTTTTTCCATCCATACAGTTTGGATTTTTCTTTTCTTCATAAGTCTCCAAAAGCCAGGAAGACATTCCACAATGTAGCATAGTATTCAATTGGAAGCCTTGTTTTTTCCCCTTAGCTGCTCTCAGGCTGCGGTTAAGTCCACGCACGAACAATTTTCTACAACAGTACACTCTGTCCTTTACAACGCCAGTAAACTTTACCGTGCTTTTGTTTCAAACGAGTACCTTTTTTTTTTTTGCAGCAAATCACAAATGTTCAATAAGTCGGCGGAAATCGCTTCGCAAGCTGCGTCCCGTCAAACACTCCACAGCAGTTCAAGATCTGCAAAGTTTGAGCATTTGTGTCTGCAAAGGGGTCAAGCCTTTTTCCACTCCATGTTTCCAGCCATGAGAAGTTATAGTTCAGGCTGTGCAACGGTGCATGCCTGAATGTGTGCTGTAATGTTGTCTAGTCATGCCAGCGTGCTGAGAAAAATATGTGACTTTGCAGAAGATGCAAAGCAGCTGTTAGTCTGCCCCAGCAGTCTGAGGGAAGAGGAGTGTTTGCATTGAAGTGGATGGAGGGATCTGGCCCAGAAAATATCAACATAAGAGATTTTTAGTTGTTATGTTGAATGTTTTATTTGCCATTCAGTCTTTTTTAATATTTGTAGATACTGTCATGTGACTATAATCCATCCATCTATTATTGTTACCCACTTCTTCCTTTCCAGGTCCCATGGTTCCCATATCCAGCAGTACTGTGCAAGAGGCGGGGGACACCCTGGACAGGTCTCCAGTCCATCACAGGGACATAGAGACAACCATTCACTCTCTCACAAATCATTAATAATCTTTTTTTTTCCTGTTAAGTGTTAGAAGTGATGACATTTATGTTCTGCTTTTGACAGATTTGATAAAAAGGCACAATCCAATCTGACGTTGTTTAACATGACTCCATGAGTTGCTGGTTTCTTCCTGAACCTTTCTGAAAATCCATATTGCAAAAGACTCAAACGACTTTCAATCTGGAGATGTGCGTTCATTTTGACTTTGTTTTTTACAAACTTTTTTTGTTGCTGACCTAGTACTAATGTTTATCATGGTTGCTAAAAATTATATTGAACGAGCTTCATGTGGGATTTGTCTAGTGAAGAAGGAGCAGATTGCAACCAATCAAAAACACCAGCCTCGTTTAAACATTTTTGTGTTACTCTTCTTAGATGGACAGTACCATTTTTGTTGTTGTCGTCGTCGTTGTTGTTTTTTACTGACTGTGTAATCAGTAAAAGTCGACAGTGAATTGCTGAGATTCCTATTCCAATGTCATGCTAAGTCCTGACAGCAATATGGATCTCACAATCATCCTAATGCAAATTGTATTTATTTTCTGTTGACAAAAAGAACAGGTAACATGAAGTCAAATATTTAGGAGGAAAATAAGTAATTGAATAGAAGGTTAGGTCATCACCACTTGCTTCTGCTGAGGTTGGGCACTTCCCCTCCCACTCCGCTTTGTTGCTTTGTCTGTCTGTGAAACTGCTTCTGAGCCTCTCGTGCATATTTTCTGAACCATAATTATGGATTTATTTGCCAGTTGGTCCCTCAACACAATTGATAACATTTATTCAAAGAGAAGACAGGCTTTAGGCGAGCCGATTTGCCCTGTTGGCATGCACGCAGCTGGATATCTCATCGTCTTGAAGATTTGATGAAGTGTCTATCTCTGCTGCCATCTGTGGATTTTAAGAACGCATATTAAATTGGATTTATGATAACTGGTTCCTGCTTTTTGGATTCGGTTGTTTGCTGGTTTTATCTACAATCAAGGAAGTCGTCGGCAGCAAATTGGGACCTGATCACGCTGCTTGTTTGTGATGGCTTGGTTTGTGCCTGTGTACCCAGCTCAGTTGCCTCGGGCAGAATGGATCAGATCTCTGGGATTTTTACTCAGGCACGTTTCCATCGGTATGGCCACATAATTTGAACATTTCGGAAATGTTTTGGACAACACAGACTCAAGTACAGTAGATGTCATTATGTTCTGCCTGTCCCCAAAACAATTGTGTTATCTGAATCTGGCTCCCCCGGCTGGCCTTGAAGGCCAACTTATCTGAATGCGCCTGGAGGACATGTAATCTGATGCTCAACCCCGCCCATCGGGGGATTCCACTGACAACCAGAGTGAACCAGCTGAATAAACATTCTGTCATCATTTCAGGACTCTTGGATTCTCATTACCTTGACCATTCCCCGACATCCCTCGAGAATGTTTACGGATCTCATCGGGGGGAGCTGGCCGATTATTCCATTCTTATCACACGGTCTAGGTCAGGGCTATTCAGTTACATTGCTCAGGGGGCCACAGTTACTGAAAGCCAAGAGCTCAGGGGCTGGACATCCAGCAGTTATTGTCATTAAGTTTGTTTTATGGTTTAAAATCTTTATTTTATTTTAAAATCAACCCATTGGTGGGCCAAACTGAGTTCACCCATCGGCCTGATTTGGCCCCCCGCCTGCCAGTTGACCCTAGTCTAAGCCAGGAGTCTGCAACCTGTGGTTCTGGGGCCACATGCAGCTCTTTGGTCCCTCATGTGCAGTTCTTTGAAGCTTTGACCAAAACAAACATGCAATTTAATTTTAATGGTTTTTGTACAGACAACAGAAAAGGCTTTTCGAAAGAAAAAAAATATTTTTGTAATTTTTTCAGAAAATATGCGATTGATTTAACATTATAAAAGGAGAAAATCATGTTGGTTTTGTGACTTTATGCAGCTCCTTACAATGGGATCTTTCTCAAATTCACAGAAAACTTTGGAGGACGTTTATGAAAAGTTGCTTAGAAGAAATAAGGCGAGCTAATTTGATAACAGGAGAACTAGACTTAAAAAAATAATTTAATTCAAAGAAAATAAATTTCAAAGAAATTAAAAGTATTTGTCTTTAATTTAAAAATTCAACAAGTCCCAAATACATATCCAATAAAGCTGCCTAATTTTTGTGCACATTTTAATTTATAACATATTGTTTCAAAGTGGGATACTTAATACATTTTCCACAAACAAAAGATCTCACATAAGCCTGCAGAGTTCAGCGTTATATTTTTTAAATCAAAACTGATATAAACTATATATTTTTTAAATTTTAGTCTTTACATCAATATATTTTCTTATGTCCTAAAATGTAAAAATATCAATATATTTTGTAATTGATTAAATATTTTGTTTTATAGTGTCGCCTACACTGGCCAGAAAAGCCCCACTCCACAAACATGAAGTGGCCCGTGGGCCACCAGTTGATGACCACAGTTGCAGCACATTTTGCAGCTCCAGACACATTTTATTTAGTGAGCAAAGGAACAGAGTTGTCTCTTTTGAGCAAAAAGGTTGCAGAATCCTGGTCTAGGCCACCCCCATTTCTACCAAAATAGTTTTTTATCTGTTGCAAAGTTTATGAAAACTACTCTTGACTTTTGGCAAAGGTTTGAAGTCCGTCCATCCATCCATCCATCCATTATCTTTACCCTCTTCTTCCTTTTTGGGTCACTGGTGCCCATATCCAGCCATCACTGTGCGAGAGGCAGGTGACAGTCACCATCAAACTCGCCATCCTAAATCTAAATAGCATGCTGAATGTAAGGTCTTAAAGATACCGTATTTTCCAGCCTATAAGTCACAGTTTTTTTATACTAATTTTCATGTCCTGCGACTTATGGGGTGAAGCGACATATTTATGGATTTTTCCAATTTATTGGACATATTGGACTGAAGTGACTTATGGGGCGGAGCGACTTAAAGGCCGGAAAACACGGTAAGTAGTTACTACTTTAAAGCATTTTAATTTGTAAAACAACCACAGCTGCAGCAAAGTTCTGTACATGTCAAATCAAGAGCATTTAAACATAAAACCTAGCGGCGGCCGTGGCGTAGTGGTAATGGCAGTCGTCCCCCGATCGGAAGGTTGGCGGTTTGAATCCCGGTTCCCAACACCATGTGTCGTTGTGTCCTTGGGCAAGACACTTAACCCCGAGTTGCTCCCGGTAGGACTGGAAAGCACCTTGCATGGTAGTCTGCCGCTACCGGTGTATGAATGTGTGTAGCATTCAATGTGTGTAGCACTTTGAGATTTTCACTAATGAAAAGTGCGTTATGAATTTAATTCATTATTATTATTAAACAAGGTTGAAGGAGTTTTGGGGATGAGATTAGCCAAGGCTGACATGCATCAAGTGGCTTGGACAGCAGTCAAACTGCTCCCAGTTCTAGTTTGTTAACTGCAATTTTTTAAATCCTGAGGTTGCACATGACCATAAAGAAAGGGGACCACAGTAAGACTAATAAACTATTTTAAATGTACAAAAATAAGCGTATTCTTATAAAACTTCCAATCCTCATCAGTCTTGTTGCTTAGTTTCCTAATGAGAGATTTTAAACAAATCAGATTCATGGTCATCAAGCATCATGTCCACTTTAGCAACTTAAAGCAGATACAAAGTCTCCAGTAGCTCTACTGCTGTAGGGGAGGTTAGGATTCTAATTGCAAGATAAAACAAATTGACTTTGGTCCGCTCACTGACAAAATCTTCATTGAAGAGGACAAGAAATGAGTTTTTTTTTAAGCCATTTGTCAATTCAGTCATTACTTTTTATCCTGCTGGCTGAGACTTTTCATTACCCTGCTCAGTGGGGTGTGTAATATAAGGCCTATCAAAGATTCTGCTTTATTGCTTGTGGTAAATGAAGGCCTATAGACGTTCAGGTTTAAGCTCTTCACTGTCTCGTTATTACAAAATCTTTTAGAAAACTGACAGATAAGTCAAGTTTGAGGAGGTGTTGCCTTCCTGCGACACAAGGACAATCAAAGAGGACGGCAATGCACTCGTGCACCCTCACACCAGCGCCATGTCTCCTGTCCAGACCGGCTCTCATCTGTGGCGGGACGCTTTCCACATGAAGTTCATTACATCCTCTCTTGCCGCTCTCCTCTCAATGCCACTCTTTGTCCATCGTAATCTCTGGATCCTTCAGAACCACTAGCTTGAGTTTCACTTTGGGGAGAACCTCAATGAGTTTGGAAGGGATTTCAAAGGCGAAGGGGCCGCTATATCATCCAAGCATGTTCCTCATGTCCTGAGCTTATCTTGACCTGGAGTCAAGTTGGCAGCATGCTGCAACTGAATAGCCCTTCATATCCGAATGTTTTTTTTTTTTTTTGTACTGATTTGGCTCTGCTGACAAAGCAAAATTTCTAAACAGATGCAATGGTTTGACAAAGGCTTTCCAATGATTTTCATTTAACGTACCCAAACCCCATCATCCATGGGGGTCAAAGTAATCGCAGAGACAAAAAGGAAACAAAAGTGGCAAACTCCTAATGTACAATTTGAATTTTGGACTTGAAATCCAAACAACTTCCGCCCTCAGAGATAAGCCGTCAGTGCACTTGCATGACGGGAAGTGATCTGAGATATTAGTCTTTCAAAGCTGGCCGGCGAAGCCAAGTTAGCTTCACTGATGTGCCGGCCAGCAGCTTTTAATCCTCGCACAACCCTCTATTCTTGAGGGGTGACCATGTTTTTTTTTTTGTTTTAATTAAGACCCTACCTGTCCACATCAAAAGGGTTTTCAGATTAGGCTTTTCATCTAAGCTCTTTATTACTGTGCATGGAATATGTTAAGATTTCAACCCAACAATGAATCGTCTGTTTTGTGTAAATGTATGCTGCTTGATGCTTAGAACCCTCTCCGAAGCTGGCGCTGACACAAGACAGAGGCCGTGCAGCGATACGAAAGGTACATCTTGGCGGTACGTATCTGGTGCAAGAGGATGAAGCGGAGAAAAAGAGGCGAAGAAGAAAAAAGGAAGTTGGGGAGGGAAAAGATGTGGCTCCTTCGCAGAATCGGAAACTTCAGTAAAAACCTTGCATTGTGAAGATTTGTGTGCAAAATATTTGTTTGTTGTCCTATGAGACACCAAACTCCTCGTGCTGAGGGATTTTTCACATTTTTGTCTTGAGAAAAGCAATGGCCTGACACCAAAAGCAACAAAAGTTAAACCAGATTTATTTTAGCCTCCAAAAAACCCAAAATAAATTTCACTTAAAGTGAACAAAAGGTCACACTGTCCTTAAAAAGAGCTAAAAAAAAAGACTAAAAAGGCTAAAAATTAGGGCATTATTACAAATTATAAACATGTTCTTGTGTTAAAAGTCACAAATATATAAATGCAAAAGATCTACATAAAATACATTTTCCAACTTGCTTTCTGTTAACATCTCTTTAATCTATAAGTCTTAAGTTATTTGACGCAAAACAAAACAAAAAGAACAATTTTTGTTCCCGTTCTCGTTTTAAAGCAAGATTGATATGCTTCGTTAATTAGATGAACCAAATGACCTAAATGATAAACGTGCTTCGAGATAAAAAAAAATGCTGTAGAGTTGATTGGTGTGGACAACGTTAATAAAAAAACGNGGTTCATCTTCATCCTGGCATCAGTTGCTGTGTGTTCACCGTTTTAAACCAGTTTAAAAGATGTGTTACTGTCAGTTGTTGTTTTTCTAGCTGTAGTGGTTTGAAATTAGCAGTGTAAAAATGCATCGCATTTTGGCTAAGAATCTACAATTGAATGTAATATAATTCATATCTGCAATAATATAGTTACTAAATAAAATTGGTTCAAAATGTTACTTTCTTACCTCAAAATCTGTTTTTTCTTCATAGAATCAGTATGCTCCTGTTTCCAGCCTTGACTGACATGATCATGTGACTCCTGTCTTATCTGTGATTGGTGGAATTGATGGCGTTACAACTCTCCCCATGTTACAACCATGCCCGGCCTCCCCCCGGCTCTCAGAAGTAAAGATGGGTAGAGGTTCACCAATCTGCATAAAATGTGCCTAAAAATAGTGGACCAATTTCAGAATAATGTTCCTCAGTGGAAAATTTAGAAGACTTTCAGTATTCTGTCATGTATACAGTACTGTACTTCATACAACCAAAAGGTTTCAAGAATCTGGAGAAAACTCAAAGAACCTGAAAGTCAGTTTAGGACGTCCGTGATCTTCAGGCCCTCAGGCAGGAACAGATCTGCACACCACCTTCTATAACTGCTGTGCCGCCACATGTTCAGGTTAAAGCTCTACTGTGCAAAGATAAAGCCTTGAACACCGTCCAGAACCACCTCCACCTTCTCTGGGCTGAAGTCCATTTAAAAAGGACCGAAGCAACACGAAAAAGTTTTTCAAGGTTTTGAATTTGTTTTGGTCATGAATGCCACAATGCAGCATGGTGGCGCAGTTGATAGAGCTGCCACCTTTCTGTGAGCACGTTGCCAGATCAAATCCCGACTGGGGGCTCTTCTGGGTGAGGTTTTCATGTTCTCTCCGTGCAAATGTAGGTTTTCTCCGGATACTCCAGTTTCCTCCCACAGACCAAAAACATGCATGTTAGGCTGACTGGTGTCTCTAGGAGTGAGTGAGTTTGTCTTGTTGTCTCTATGTGTTCCTGTGATGGACTGGAGACCTGTCCAGGGTGTCCCCCACCTCTCGCACAGTGACAATGGGCCCCAGTGACCCCTGTAACCCGAAAAGGAAGAAGCGGGTAAAAGATAATCAATCAATCAATCAATCAATCAATCACCTTTATTTAACCAGGTAGAGCCCGTTGAGATCGAGATCTCTTTTACAAGGGTGACCTGGTCAAGTGGTCAGCAGCACACGTCACATTGGCAATAGGCATTTGCACTTATCAAAAAGAAAATAAAGAAAACTACAATCACAGTAAACAGATGTTGACAGTTCAAAACCAACAGGATATGACAGATTTCTATATACATTATATACAAAACAAGCAGACAGACCTCGGTTGGGTAAATAAAGTTAAAAAAATCAACAATGACATGTATATTGGATAAGTAATGGTTAGAAACATCTGCAATGGTCAAGTTTCTTGATGACATTTTCTACTACGGTTGACATAAAGGATCCAGGAGAGATGAATGTTGATAGTTTCAGATCTTTCTGTAAGTTGTTCCAGGCTGAGGGGACGGCGAAGCTGAATGCTCTTTTTCCTAGTTCAGTTCTGACAGGAGGAACTGACAGGAGGACTAAATCGTTAGAGCGCAGGGAGTAATGACTGTGTGATGTTTGTATTAAGGAGGTGAGGTATGACGGGACTAGGTTTAGGAGGGTCTTGTAGATGAAGGATATCCAGTGAGTGTATCTGCGAGTGCTGAGAGATGACCAGCCAGATTTTACGTAAAGCTCACAGTGATGAGTGCGATAACTGGAGTCAGTAATGAACCGAAGGGCACCGTGGTAAATGGAGTCTAAGGACTGTAGGTATTTTGATGCAGCACTCATGTACAGCACGTCACCATAATCTAGTATTGGCATGAATGTTGCAGCTACTAATGTTCTCCTGGCTTTGCATGAGAAGCAGGATTTGTTTCTGAAGAAGAAACCTAGCTTCAGTTTGAGTTTAGTGGCCATTTTGGAGATGTGGGTTTTAAAAGACAGTTCAGTGTCAATGTTGAAACCTAGATATTTGTAGGTGGAGACCATTTCTATTTGTTTTCCCTCTTGGGTTCCAATTTGAGGTGGGTTCTCTGGTTGCTGCTTTCTGTTGGCAAGAACCATGAACTTGCTTTTGTCGGCATTTAGGACCAGTCTAAGTTTTTGCAGCCGTGACTGAATAATATTAAAAGCGTCCTGAAGAGAGGTGAAAGCTTGGCTGAGGGAGGAAGAACAGCAATAGATGATGGTGTCATCTGCGTAATAATGGTGGGAGGCATTTGACAGATCACTGCAAAGATCGTTGATGTATAGGGAGAAAAGAATGGGACCAAGGACAGAACCCTGTGGCACCCCTTTCACAACATCTAAGAAAGTAATGGATGGATGGATGCCACAACATCTGTGCTAAAGAGAAGAGGGACCATCTGGCCTGTTAATATGTTTCAAAAGCCTGCCTCTCTGATGGTATATGGGTCCATTAGTGGCATAGGCAGCTACATCTGGAAACCATCAATATAGAAAAGTACGTTTTAGAATAAAATATGCTCCCATAGCATAAACTCCAGGAAAGACAAGCCAGGACTGTTTAACAGCTGCAATCAGACAATAATGGGACATTTCTCCATAAAAACTCCAGCAGCTGTTCCCTCAGCCCCCAGATGTTTTAGACGGTTTTTAAAAGAGAACTGGAAACTTCTGTTGTAAACATAGTTCTGTCTCAACTTTTTTTTAATGTATTGCTGTCAAAATTCAAAATCTTCCTCTCCATAAGTAAACAAATTATCCAATAAAATTCAACATTTGATGTTTTCTGCGTTCCCCTGTGCGGGGGGAAAAAAAAACAAGAGTACTGTATATACAAATCACTGCATTCTGATTTTAATTCAGATTTTAAAGACTGACCCAACTTTTTCAGAATCAGGGCTGTAAATGCATTCAGTGCGGTGACATTAAAAATTAAACTATGGTTTTACCCAAAATAGACAATTCATCTACAGTAATTATTTTAAACAAATTGAGATTGTATTACAAAGCAAAACAGTGGAAAAGTTCCAAGTTCTTGACAATTGTCCCTTATTCAAATCAAATGGCCAGTGTTTGATGGTTGATGGAGTGGCTCTTAAGAATAATAAAATAAAAATAAATAAAACCCCACAGCAAACGTTTTGTTGGGTCATAAGAACATGACTCACCTCAGATGCTTCAGACCGTGCAGCAAACAAACACGGACACAAAAACTAAAAAATGAGCTATTTAATCATATGGTTTACAAATGTGCTTTTGCAGTACGATAAACTGTAAAAAAAAATATATATATATATATATATATATATACATAAACTATCAAAATATAAAATAGTTTATGCATTCATCATTCTGCATATGTTCTAATAATAATAATAATAATAATGAATTCCATTGTCATTGGGCAATGACAGTGAGACCTGGATGGGTGTGGTTGGGAGGAACCCTGATCTGAACCAGAGTGGTGTTCTGTTATTGGACTTCTGTGCTCGTCATGGATTGTCCATAACGAACACCATGTTTAAGCATAAGGGTGTCCATATGTGCTCTTGGCACCAGGACACCCTAGGTCGCAGTTCGATGATCGACTTTGTTGTCGTCTCATCTGATCTGCGGCCGCATGTCTTGGACACTCGGGTGAAGAGAGGGGCGGAGCTGTCAACTGACCACTACCTGGTGGTGAGTTGGCTCCGATGGTGGGGGAGGATGCCGGTCAGACCTGGCAGACCCAAACGTATTGTGAGGGTCTGCTGGGAACGTCTGGCAGAGTCTCCCGTAAGACGGAGCTTTAACTCCCACCTCCGGGAGAGCTTTGAACATGTTCCGAGGGAGGCGGGGGACATGGAGTCCGAGTGGGCCGTGTTCCGCGCCTCTATTGTCGAGGCAGCTTATCGGAGCTGTGGCCGCAAGGTTGTTGGTGCCTGTCGTGGTGGCAACCCTCGAACCCGGTGGTGGACACCGGCAGTGAGGGATGCTGTCAGGCTGAAGAAGGAGTCCTATTGGGCCTTTTTGGCTTGTGGGACCCCGGAAGCAGCTGATAGGTACCGGCAGTCCAAGCGGCATGCGGCTCGGGTGGTTGCTGAGGCAAAAACTCGGGCGTGGGAGGAGTTCGGAGAGGCCATGGAGAATGACTTCCGTACGGCTTCGAGGCGATTCTGGTCCACCATCCGGCGTCTCAGGGGGGGAAAGCGGTACGCGACCAACACCATTTATGGTGGGGATGGCGTGCTGCTGACCTCAACTCGGGATGTTGTGAGTCGGTGGGCGGAATACTTCGAAGACCTCCTCAATCCTACTGGCACGTCTTCCACTGAGGAAGCGGAGCCTGGGGACTTTGGGTCGGGTTCTCCGATCTCTGGTGCTGAGGTCGCCGAGGTGGTTAAAAAGCTCCGCGGTGGCAAGGCTCCGGGGGTGGATGAGATTCGCCCAGAGTTCCTTAGGGCTCTGGATGTTGTAGGGTTGTGTTGGCTTACGCGACTCTGCAATATCGCGTGGACATCGGGGGCAGTTCCCTTGGATTGGCAGACTGGGGTGGTGGTTCCCCTATTTAAAAAGGGGGACCGTAGGGTGTGTTCCAACTATAGGGGGATCACACTCTTAAGCCTCCCTGGTAAGGTCTATTCAGGGGTTCTGGAGAGGAGGGTCCGTCGTAGTCGAACCTTGGATTCAGGAGGAGCAGTGTGG
>JBBPBX010022570.1:0-14094 GCA_038048925.1 Garcialebias charrua
AGTTTGGACTGCGTGAAGCGGCAGGAAGCTGCAGAGCTCGGCCGTGCAATGAGCTAACATGCTAACAGACGGAGACAGGCTTCAGCAGCTCACAGTAAGAAATTAACTATTTTTTTCCTTCATTATGGCTCCAAATGTACTGTATGTGTTTAATTATGGTACTGTAAACCGTTTGGACTGCGTGAAGCGGCAGGAAGCTGCAGAGCTCGGCCGTGCAACGAGCTAACATGCTAACAGACGGAGACAGGCTTCAGCAGCTCACAGTAAGAAATTAACTATTTTTTTCCTTCATTATGGCTCCAAATGTACTGTATGTGTTTAATTATGTAGGGTTCTGTGTTAGGATAGGCAAAGTGCGTGGTAACTGTACAGTACCGTACATGTACGTGTGTAAGTGGCGGCTAGTGTGTACTTCCGACTTATGGCGATTTTTGACATGCGAACGGGCGTAGGAACGGAACTTGTTCGTAACTCGAGGACTACCTGTATATATATATAGTGCATGACTCACCTGCTTTGACTTATTTTTAGATTGGGGTCGTACAATATTGAGGTAGGTGGGAGGTGCTGGCGCACATCTGAAGCATTTTTTACTTTAAGCCCGTGTTCAATAACACAATTACCATAAACACAGAGGCACACAGGCTTGGAGGATTTAGAGACTTCTTTATTAAAGAGTTGATGTGAAGAAACGAGCCGCTGTCTGTCAACTTCCTCTGAACGACTCTGGCTGCATGGTGAGGATGACGTGCTGTTAACTGCTCATAACGAGACTCTCGTGTTGAAACCGACAGGTCGGTAAGAGGAGCGGATTTAAAAAGAGCATTTCAGACACAGTTGTTGTTCTCGTGGGATATTGAAGACCTGAAAGTGGCCTTGTTGTCCCACCTGGTCAGCATTTGTCTTCACACAGATGTTTCTCTCCTCCACACATTTTTAATAGAATCTCTCACAAACCTTATGATCAAATACTTTTCTCACTAAAACATATAGTATCTCCCATAATGTTTGAAAACGTGCTTGACAAACTCTTAATGTGGCGCTAAACTATTAATATATCAAAAAGTGCTAATAAACCCATTTCCCTCCTCACCTGACCTCATTTCCTCCACAGGTCCGTTCACACAGACATCGTATTGTCTGTTTGATGCTGTATTTTTTATGACTTAATGGTAAATGCAAATGGAACTGTACAAGCTCGGAACGTGTGATGGTGGTTTTGCTTTGCACAGATGGTCGTATACTTCGTGATGGACATGCTGCAGGGCCTGCCTGGGCTGCCTGGACTCTTTGTAGCTTGTTTGTTCAGCGCATCTCTCAGGTACGGGACTTTCTTGTAACGTCAGTAGACCATCATAATCTGACGCCGCATCAGTGCAGCTGCTATCCTTGTTTTTGGGCTGACTCAGCCTAACTGCCTGTTAGGAAGCGTTAATAAAAATAAATTATAAAAACTCCCCCACCACATAAACACAACAGTTTGCCAGTGTAACTGCAACAGGACTGTCAGTTTGCAGGACTTCAGTTGAACACACAGTCATTTATTCAAAAGTTTAAAATAGCCATGCACACACAGAGTATTTAAGGAATCATGTCGCCTGCCGCCTGTCATAACTTCAGAACAAGACGATGTTATATTGATAAATTACTACGCTGTTGGTCAAACCTTACAGACGATGACAAGTATGAATTGTCTGAATATGTTTTATGAACGATTATCAGCTGCTGCCACTGCAACATTTAAGTATCTGTAAAAACTTTTAGCCATCTTTGTATTTTCTAAGGTTGATTAGCTGTGGTGGCCATCTTCAGTTGGTTTACTCAAAGCTTGTGTCGTGGAAGAAAGGGATTCCCAAAACAACCAGGTGTAGGTTTCATCAGAGAGTCACAGAAGATCCAGTGTTTCCTCTACTGTTCTCCAAGGAGGGGGCCGCGCCTTGCCAACAGAACCGAGCGCCCTGCCTACCTATGACCCATGACCTATGAAATGTCCTTCACCCACAACTCCCCCACCCCCTTCCATCAATAACTGCCTTCACTGGCGTAGTGCTAAGTTAGTGGCGCACAACACAGATGCGTTAGCTAAGAAGCTACAGACATAGCGCTCTGCTTCTGCCGGCACTAATGTAGAGCTAAACTAGCGTACATCACAGATGTGTCTCCATCCACCCCCACCCCCCAAGAGAGGAACATAGCAAATTACTGAGGGGAAACCCTGAGATCAGTGCATTTACAGGTGGTCCCCGAGTTACAATGGAGTTCCGTTCCTACGCCCGTTCGTAACATGGATTTCGACGTAAGTCGAAAAACACATACACACTTGGCGCCCCATATACACGTACATGTATGGTACTGTACAGTTATTAAGCACTTAGCCTATCCTAACACAGTACCCTACATAATTATCAAAAAACACATACAGTACTGTACATTTAGAGCCATAATGAAGGGAAAAAATAGTTAATTTCTTACTGGGAGCTGGCGAGCTCTGCAGCTTCATGCGGTCCACAGCGTTTACAGCAACATCTGTTAGCATGTTAGCTCGTTGCTCAGCTGTAGCCTCTCGGCCTCGTAAACCTCAGCTCCAAACAATCAGGTCTCCTGTACTTTTCCACGCGCGGTCCAGAGTTTAACAGTAAGGTCTGTTAGCATATTAGCCCCTCCTAACCTCCTCTGCTCCGGTCTGCCTGTCCAAACAAAGAGGTCTCCTGTAAGTTTCCACTGAGCGCGTCAAGCTACTCTCCCCCCTCCCTCCTGGCTACTCTCCCCCCTCCATCCTGTAAATTTCCGCTGAGTTTTGGTACAGTATTTTTTGGTGTAAAGGCACATAAACCGCGTAACTCGAACAATGCTTTTCAATGGGAGGGCGTTCGTAACCACAAAACGTCGTAAGTCGAGGCCGTCGTAACCCGAGGACTACCTGTACGAACAAATGTTTTCACTTGTCTGAGGGTCTGATCCGTTCTAAGCTTTCCAACTTTTCTAGCTTTTAGCTTGTCTTTTGCTACTGTAGTTGAATGGGAAAAATCATCTCCTTTATTTTCCTCACTCACTCCTGCTACATTCGTTTTTGGCTAGTTTTTTTGCTACTTTTACTTTGGCGAGTGGTTTGCTGCTTTTGGCTTATTGCTAGCATTTTCCTACATGTTGTTCCTTTTAGCTTTTAGCTAGTCTTGTGATTCTTTTACTTTAACGACTCAGTTTTATTTATTTTTCAACAAATTTGGAGGGTGGGCATAGTTTTAGCTTTAGCAAACTTATCTCTTGAACAACTTTTAAAATAAGCTATTCAAGATGGCTGCCGTAGCTAATTGATATGAGCCACCGTTAAATCGGCTATAATTGAGTCATTTTTACGGATTTTGAGTTAAAATCTGATGTGGTAACTGGATCTGCATCTTTTCAACACTGCTGCTGCTGTAGGTGAGCAGAACCTTTTTTTATGATAAATATAAGGTTGAATAAAACAACGTTATGTGCACGTTTTTGTCCCTTTCCATCCAGCACCATTTCCTCTGCCTTCAACTCTTTGGCCACTGTGACGATGGAAGATCTCATCAAACCTCATTTCCCCTCCATGTCTGAGGAGCGGGCCACCCTGGTGTCCAAAGCTTTAGGTGAGCTGTTGAACTCAACAGTGTTCCGATACGGAGCTGCTGGTTCTGATTTTTGACTTTGTGTCTTCATCGTCAGCTCTGTCCTACGGGCTGCTCTGCCTGGCCATGGCTTACCTCACCCACCTCATGGGGGATTCAGTTTTACAGGTGAGCTCACCTGGCGTTCGACCGAATCATAATCCACATTCAGCTCTAAATGTGGAATATTTTGTTCTGACTTCAGGTGGCTTTGAAAATCTTCGGGATGGTTGGTGGTCCAATTCTCGGTCTGTTCTGTCTCGGGATGTTCTTTCCATGTGCCAACTCCACGGTAAGTTGAGCCCAGTGCCTCTGGAGTCTGTAGGAATATTTCATACGTTGAGATTTCTTCAACGAGACAGAAAATGTTTTGCTTCAATAATAGTTTTTAAACTTGAGTAAGATAATACTTTACTGATCGTGCAGGATGATTTATTTACAAGGTGTGCAGCTTTCCCACTGTCTGGGCTTCTCAATAACATTTTCAAAGCTTGTAATAGTTTAAAACACGTTTTATTTTAAATTTTTATTAATTTTGGTTTTCAATTGGTTGCAGCCTTTGTGAATGAATGTTCAATAAAAGATCAAATATGAAAAATAAACGACAGTTTTTGGATCGGTTCTGTTTGTCAAAGTCTGTAATTTATTATTTTCAAACATAAAAACCCTAATCGAGAAGGTAAAAATGTGATTACAGTAATTAAACACACAAAGCTTGACAGTGAAATAGTGTTATCGCCTTTAGATAACTTTACGTTCATAAGCGTGATATTTAAAAAACTAGCTCATGTACTCCTTTGCACAATAACTTAAATATTACCATTTATATTTGGCAGACTGATAGATTTCTGCTTTAAAATGACTATTTCCACTCAGAGGTATTGAAAATATTTTATCAAATTTAGTCATTTGATACAATACATTTTTCATATTTGATCATTTATTGCATTACGTTTTGTACAGCACAGATCCCTCACAGTCTGGTTTGAAAGATAAACAAGTTTAGAGGTCATTTTCACAAGCTTACAAAATATACTCTTTCTGGAGACCTCCCTCCAATAGTGAAAAAAAAAAAAGTTAAAATCTATTTCATTATAAATCTGAGACATAAAACACTGTGCTGTTATAAATATTGTAACAACTCAGAAAGCTAGCAGTAAAATCACAACAGCGTCACTCTCNTTTTTACTAGGACATATTTTGAAAATTAAATGTTAAACATTATTTTATTAATCATTTTAATTAATTTACAAATTGAATAGTCTTGAAGACGAAAATGAAAATGCAGTTTGGATTATTCCTTTTTTTTTTTCATTATGAGTCAAAGCATGCAGCTTTATTTTGAAACTAAAAAGCATTTCTATTAATCTATTTTATATTGAAATATGAGACATAACCGGTTCTATACTGCAACAGGGGACAAAAGAGTCATTCTGGTTCTAGTCTGAGTGTGAAAGGGGGTTCTTTTACAACAGTTCATTCAGTCAATCTTTATTTGTACATGTTAGTCCCACTGAGCCTCGGGGACTCACAAGAGAGACCTGAAACAGTTGCCTTGACTTTTATCTGCACCTCAGAATACGGACACTGTCTCACATCGTATCACTAATGGAAGTTGAATCTGTATTGTATCAGCTTCTGCTGCTTGTGTAGCCAATGAATCAAATCCTCTGCGGTGTAACAACCTGCCTGTGGGCCATGAGGGACTCATTAAAGTGCGCCCAGACAACTGTGTGACACTCAGCTGAACACACCACCATCAGTTGATTTTCTTTGGCTCAACTGTCAAACTGATTTATTGACATCCAGTAACTTTCTGAGGCCCTGTACACACGTAGCCTGGTGTTTGAAAAACGAATATTTGCACACAAAAAATTTCTCTGTCCATACATGTTTGGATGTTCGTCTACATGTGCTGTTTATTTCACTACAGAGCGTGTAATGAATATGCTGAACCCATAGGTGGCAGTAGCAGTGTAGTGCAGTCACAACCCTTGAACTCAGCCGCGACTTCCTGTTATTTATTTTTAGGGATGCACCGATACCAGATCTTTGAAAACCGAGTACAAGTACAAGTACTTACATTAAAGTACTTGCCGATACCAAGTACCGATACAAGTACTAATTAATATTTTTAAAAATCATTCTAATTAACTTAAACTGTTTATTTTCATTAGACACTTCAAACATAAATAAACAAAGTACAGGTAGTCCCCGATTTACGAGCGAGTTCCGTTACAACGAGGCGCTCGTAAACCGGAAATCTCGTAATTTGGAACGGCCGCCACGTGTCTCGTAAGTCCGGAATTTCGCTCGTAAATTGGAACGGTTTTGCTAGCGCGACTACGAACACTCGTTTTTCATCGAAAAACTGCTTATGAGTGCATAAAAATGATCGGAAACGTGTGTCCACATGTTTAGCTAACGAACTGTGGTGAAAAAACACAGAAAAACTCAGTATTTTTTGCGTTTTTTCAAAAAATTTGCCAGCTCGTAAGTCCGGAACCTCGTAGATCAGAGCGCTCGTAAATCGGGGACTACCTGTACATTACTATTGGTAATCTGTAAAGTATGTCCAAACTTGTACAAAAAAATAAAATGTTTTACATTTGAACTCTTACATAGTCAATGAAATGAAATGAAACTGGTATCGGGTCCTGTAGTATCGGAGCCCTTTTATGAGTACGAGTACGAGTAAACGCACATGGTATCGGACCGATACCCGATACTGGTATCGGTATCGGTGCATCCCTATTTATTTTCCTTTCTTTGGGTGGACAGACTGCAAGGTTGAACTACTAAAATACCGTGTTGGAGTACAAAGTTAATAAAATGCAGGAAAATGTCGACTGGGAATCATGTCAGAGCAGGTATGTTGACTTTTTAGTGCTTTTTTTTCTCAGAGCATGTGACGTCAGCTCCAGCTGGAGAACCGGCAGAACCGGACGTTTCAGCTCCAGCTGGAGCTGAAACGTCCGTTCTGAAAGTTCACACGCAGACGCGAAAGCGGAGAGTTCTGAAATCTTCACTTTGGCCGGAGTTTTGTTATTATTCGTTTATAGTTACATCAACCGGCGTTCACGTGTGGATGAAAGGCTAAACCGCATGCTAAACTGTTCGGTTTTACTGATAAACGGCTACGTGTGTACAGGGCCTGAGCCTCCAACACAGACCTACTGGTTTAACAGCATTTAGTAGAGATGAGAAGTTTGTGAAATAACTGAATCTTTTTTGTTTGTCTGAGGGCAACAAGAAATGTTGGAAGTGAACTATTTGTGTGTGTATCTCCTGTGTAAAACCTGGTGACTGGTTTTAGATGGAAATGGATGGCATGCAATTGTAACCCACCACTGAAGGTTAAGGGCCAATAATGTTTTGCCAGTGTGTAAGTCATGAGCCACTGGACAGATAATTATTAAACTATTATTATTATTCAACAATGTTTGGAGTCAACCCAGTTCAAAATGCCTGCTATAGCCAAATGACCTAAACCAACACAAAACAGTTATATTTAGATCAATTCCACAGAAATTAAACTGAGACTTGGCGTGTGCTAGTAGCTGAGACTCCACAAAGTGTATTATAAGTGCAAACTGAATGTGCAAGATCTAATTTTACACTTCAACTTTAACTATTGGTGTCAATCAGGTTTGTAAGCAAAATATCAGGTGAACCACTGGAAGGATTTTAATTCAACTTACAGGAGGTAATCATTGGACATAAATCTACAACTGAACAACTTTTGAGGTCTATACACAGAGGTCTGTACCCTGTTGAAAGCCAGGGATATACTGCCTTCAGGTCTGGCGACTCACAGGAACTGGGGGGGGGGGGAAGGAAAGCGCTGGCTGCTGGTATAAAGAGGACCAAAGCAACATATGCATGGAAGGTCTAGAGGCATTTCTCCTCACAGGACCCACAGAGCATGTGGAGGGGTATTAAGTGCATAACAGACTATAAAAGCAGGGGTGCACAATGCCCTAGGAATCCATCACTACTTGATGCTCTTAACAGGTTCTATGCCCACTTTGAAGACCCAAATAGACCACCCAGCACCAGACTCACCTCACCACAGGAAAAGGAGTTCCTCAGCATGACCTCAGTGAAAGTAAGGAGGACCAGCATAATTCCATTATCCATCCAGTTTTATAGTAAAGTGGCTTATTCTTATACAGAATATTCCCCTTCTTCCAAATGTAATATGTAGTTGGAGATTGTCACGGTATGGTGCGAGGTGAGGGATGAGTCCCGTGGTGCAGACAGGCAGACTTACAGAGACGCGAGTAAAAATCAAAACACTTTATTAAGACGAAATCAAACACTGACGTGGCAGTACAAAATGATAACAGACGCTCTAACTGTGGCTGAGTACTAACACTGAAACATGTAAATGAGATGTACTCACAGACCAGGAGCTGGGGAACGACACACCAGGGTAACAGGGACAGTGACCCGACAATGAGACACACACACGACTGCTGACTGATATACACGGCTTAATTAACGATGAACACAAACACCTGAGACGCTGAGCTGACAGACCAACAGAGGAAAAGACAGGTTGTAAGGAGGGGACGGAGCCAATCCTTATTCATTCAACCTTTATTTATACAGGCTAGCCTCGTTGAGTCACGGGGACTCATTTACAAGAGGGACCTGTCTCACTCACACCAAACAACCATCCACTCACACTCACACCTAGGGTCAATTTAGAGTCACCAATCAGCCTAACATGCATGTTTTTTGGTCTGTTTTTTGTTTTTTGGTCTTATGTACTTGTAGGCAAGTTTCCAAGACAGGAGAGCATGGTGGCGAAATTTTGATAACTTAATAGGTAACTTTTCAATTTTATAATCACATTTTAATAAGAATTGGAGTCCACCTACCTGATTAAAAATATGGTTGGGGAAAGTGATCCAACCCATTTTTGAACGGCGGCCTTTCTTATACCTGGATGCAGCCACACACCAAAATGGAAGTCAGTACCTCACTTATTTTTAAAGTTATCATGCTCACAACATGGATAGACAGTTTTTACCTGTTAATATACACTGGCAGACACATGTTTGTAACAAGGAGGACCTTCAGGAGGATTAATCCTCACAAGGCAACTAGCCCCAGATAACATGGAGGGTGCTGAGAGACTGTGATGATCAGCTCTGTGAGGTGCTGGCTGACATCTTTAACTCCTCCCTCACCCTAGCAACTGGTCTCACATGCCTGAAGACTGCCACCATCATCCCAGTTCCTAAGGTTGTTTTCACACACCAGATAGTTTGGCGGACTTGGCTCAAGAACTATTAAAAGAAACAACTTAAAAACCTCTGAATAAGACACCTCTTCTTCTGGAAATAAAAACAAAAATGGAGTGGCGTCAAATTTTAACGGTTTTAGGAGTTCTATTTTGTCATTTTTCAACAATGGACTCAGCATGAGTGGAAGATGAGGCAGAAGACCATGGAGAATGTTGTTTTTCACACAAGGCAAGCTGACCGCTCCATATGAGGTAAGACAAATGTGTTTGTTTGCCCTGCGCTGTAGTCCACTTCCTGCTTGCAGAGCGGTGCCCGGTCTGCTTACATTCACACTGTACTCGAACTGTGCTCAAGTTTTCTTCTACCAGGCCGAGACCTAGGTTCTTAGCGGGCCAGAGTTCGCCTTTTTGTTCCGTGACAGAGTTCTATAGCGCAATCACACCTCCCCAAACTAACCGGACTTCCTAGGCAAATGGGCTAGAGTTCAAGACAACAGGGCTTGTGTGAATGCAGTGCCTGGTCTGAATGACAACCGGCCAGTAGCCCTCATCCAGATAGTCACTAAATGTTTTGAAAGGCCGGTAATGACCCACATAAAAAGATATTATCATCATCATCAACGAGGACACTCATCAGTATGCATCAGGGGCGGCCGCCACTAGAGGGCGCCAAGGCGCCGCCCCACTGGAAGTTCTGGACCAGTTTACAATTGAATACTTAAAAAATAAAAAAAATAAAAATGAAATAATAACATGATTTTTTTTCGAAATATATGCATATATGTTTTTAGTTGTGTAGGATAAATAGTTTATGAGCAATGATGAGTTATATTGTTTGTTTCAAAAAAACATTTTTCTGATTGGTGACATATTTCCTGTTTGGGGCGCTCTTATCTGATCCATTGACTCTAATTATAGCTGGTGCATGCGTACTGATGCCAACACGTTACGATACAATGGGTCTCTTCAGGGCGCTGTTTTGTACGCCCTGGACAGTCCAACGTGAGCTGAACGTACAGAACAATGTACTTCCGGTCCAGTTTTTTTTTTTTGTCTGGGATTACAGCGCTGTGCAGTGACTCAAGCAAGCTTGATCAGGTACGTTTTAAATAATTTAAAGCCCTTTATCTAATGTCTATTTGCAAAGGTGGGCGAATGAACGCTAGGGAGCGCTAAAGCGCTAATCCGCTTACAGTGGACCTAAACTTTTTGTCAGCGTTTTTGTGAATTGACTAACTTTTATAATTCATAAGCGGATTTGTGCTATTTTTATTTAAAATGCAGTACCGCTAATAACTAATTATCTATCAGTAAAAACCAATAAACTTATTTACAAGCTCTTATGCTGCTTGTTTTACCTTTTTCCCCACCGTAAGAGCAGAGAGGAGGGAGGGTTGGAGGGGGGAGGGGGGGCAGAGCGGAGAACAGACTCGGATCTACCATGTAGGTAAATGATGCGTTGCCTGGGGATCCCATCAGCATGGGGCCCCGGCCCCGCTGCGCCCCGGCCAGTCACCTACATTCCTAACATTGATCCTGCTTGTTAATCTACATTTAACATAAAAATAATTATAGTTGCGATGAAAACGATCATTAAATAAGCAATAAAAAAACGGTCGATTTCTTTATCCCCCTACTAAAAATGGACTATTCCATCTTGACATCTTCCGGGTCATAGTTGAACTCAGGGGCTAATTCTGTAGCTGGCTGCGCTCGGTGTCTTCATAAATCCGTAAAGAACCCCGCTGTTTCCATCCATCCATCCATCCATTTTCTTCCGCTTATCCGGGGTCGGGTCGCGGGGGTAGCAGCCTAAGTAGGGAGGCCCAGACTTCCCTCTCCCCAGCCACTTGGAGCAGCTCCTCTGGGGGAATCCCAAGGCGTTCCCAGGCCAGCCGAGAAACATAGTCCCTCCAGCGTATCCTGGGTCTTCCTCTGGGTCTCCTCCCGGTGGGACATGCCCGGAACACCTCACCAGGGAGGCGTCCAGGAGGCATCCTAACCAGATGCCCGAGCCACCTCAACTGGCTCCTCTCGATGTGGAGAAGCAGCGGCTCTACTCCGAGTCCCTCCCGGATGACTGAGCTTCTCACCCTATCTCTAAGGGAGAGTCCAGCCACCCTGCGGAGAAAACTCATTTCAGCCGCTTGTATCCGAGATCTTGTTCTTTCGGTCATAACCCAAAGCTCATGACCATAGATGAGGGTGGGAACGTAGATCGATCGGTAAATTGAGAGCTTTGCCTTTTGACTCAGCTCTCTCTTCACCACGACAGACCGGTACAGCGCCCGCTTCACTGTGGACGCTGCACCTATCCGCCTATCGATCTCACGCTCCAGTTTTCCCTCATTCGTGAACAAGATCCCGAGATACTTAAACTCCTCCACTTGGGGCAGGACCTCCTCCCCGACCCGGAGAGGGCACGCTACCCTTTTCCGGCTCAAGACCATGGCCTCGGATTTGGAGGAACTGATCCCGCTGTTTCAAGCCAAATTAACGTGGCCGGATGATTTTATTGTGTGTTTTGTGATGACCATTCGACGGTGAGTCGTTATTTTCATGTATTTTAGTTACTTTTCATTAAATCTGTTGACTACCTATAGACGCTAACTCTGTGTCTGCCGGCTGGTTGTGCTGGGTTACTAATGGATAAATCCGTAGAGAACCCCGCTGTTTCAAGCCAAATTAACGTGGCCGGATGATTTTATTGTGTGTTTTGTGTCGACCATTCGACGGCGAGTCGTTAGTTTCATGTATTTTAGTTACTTTTCATTAAATCTGTTGACTACCTATAGACGCTAACTCTGTGTCTGCCGGCTGGTTGTGCTGGGTTACTAATGGATAAATCCGTAGAGAACCCCGCTGTTTCAAGCCAAATTAACGTGGCCGGAGGATTTTATTGTGCGTTTTGTGTCGACCATTCGACGGCGAGTCCAAGGGCGTAGATTTCATCTCATTATTGGGGGGGACCATAAACAGGGAAATTTTTTAAGAGCAATTTTGGGGGGGTCGGCAAAGTTACAGTGAAATGTAATGCAAAATGTACAGAGGGAAGTTTATCCAAACTGCATGCATATACTATGCAGAATAATCAACAATAATATTGATTTAAATGGCATGTATTTTATTTAGTAGTCTTAATACTACTATTAATCAGTACAACAGTGATACTCATTACTCTTGTTAAAAAATGTAATGTGTTCAATCTGCAGTACAATAGACGACAAATAATGACAAGTGGCAAAATGAGAATTTTGCAAAATAGGTCCCCTCTAAATATTGTTTAAATTTCAGTTTGGCTTGTATTCATAGATTGCTGTGGTCAGTGTCACTGATAATCTGGTACAACATCTTCCCAAAATCTTAATGCTTAAAAAGAAAACAGTTTTCAAGGAGAAGAAATACTTTAATGCAGGGGTCACCAAACTTTTTGAGACTGAGAGCTACTTCAGTGGAACCAAGAGGCACAAAGGTCCACTTGTTCGTTCCAAACAAATTTGCATGGTTCAACTTTAATCATAGTATTAATAATAATACATTTACATACATGTGAATATATGACTGCCTGATCACATCTGATCTGGTCTGTATTATTAAAGACTCCACACAATGCTTTAGCTTGGTAAATATGATCAATTATTATTGATAATTACCAGTAGTGATTAGAACTCTCAATCAAGAACTTGAGTCCTCAGTTTGAATAATGTTTTGGTTCTTCTGTGCAAATGTAAATTGTTCTTAGCTTTGACTGGGAGTGTGGATGGTTGTTTGTCTCTTTGTCTGTCTCTGTGATGGACTGGAGACCTGTCTTGGGTGTCCCTGCCTTCACCCAAAAGCAGCTGAGATTGGTTCCAGTCCTAAACAAGGGGGCATAATGGATTACTTATTAACTGATATTTAAACATAAACACTATTTCTTTTATGTTAAACTCAGTTTGTAACATTTGAAATTCGTTGTATTTTATAAATATTTTATTAACTGTTTTGTAGAAATGAACACGTTTGTAACATTCATTCAAAATATGCCTTAACAAATCTGTAGCATTTTTTAAGAACCTATTAAGAATAAAATGTTCCAGTTGCAGATACAAAATATCAATAATGTAATATAATAAACAGTGACATTTTTTAATTAACCATGTGACATAAGTATTGATCCTCAACATTTTTTATAATAATAATTTAAAGCCCTTAAAACAACCACAGCTGCAACAAAGTGCTACACATATGAAATCATTTTAACTAATCATCACATCTTCTCTACTCTTTTTAAATTAATTATCTTTCACATATTTTATCATTACTTCTTTCAAGAGCTCCACACCTGAAAATATGATGAATGTGAATCCATCCTGCTCAAAGCTGCTCTGAGATTCTACTGTCTGTTGCAGAGCCACCAGGGAGCTAGTTAGCATTGAAGCTAGTGTGTTAGCTGATGAAGTGACGCTCCAAAGTGTTTTTCTGCCACTAATGATGCACAGACACACTTGTCTTTCAACACTGTGAAAGACCTTTTCCTCCCAGTCACTGTCACCTATGTTTTAAGTAGCTACTTACTGGAAGTTAGTACTTTGTGCAGCAGCTCACTCCCCACCAGCGGCTCCGCGAGCCTGTGACCTCCGCTGCTGTTGTTGTTCCTTGTAAACATTGGACTAAACCATTTGCCAACAGAGAAGGGGGGGTGGGCAAAATTTCCTTCTTTTTTTTTAGAATAATGGCGGATTTCTCTCTTTTTTTGCCTTTTTATATTTATATTGTTTAAAGACACGATTTCCTTTATTGAATTATTGGGGGGGACAGATCTATATTTCCCCAAGATTGGGGGGGTCCGGACCCCCCCGACCCCCCCAGGATCTACGCCTATGGGCGAGTCGTTAGTTTCATGTATTTGGGTTACTTTTATGTATAAATGCGGTGGCGACACACCCGTGTATTTGAGATTTAAACGTGGTTTTAGGGATTAAAAGATCATTCTATTTTTTGTTAATTTCGTGGCCGAATAGAATATATGTACGTAAAGTATTAAATAAATCCTTTGATTTTTGTAATTTCATCCTTTTAGGATCATTTTTGTTACTTTTCAGTTGGCAGTGTAGTGCAAATATTGATAACGCTGCCGGCTATATATAAATATATATATATATATATATATATATATATATATAATATATATATATATATATATATATATATATATAATATAGA
>JBBPBX010022570.1:20057-41289 GCA_038048925.1 Garcialebias charrua
AGATATATATACACATATATATACATATAATGTATACAGGTAATGGGAAATGTGTGTATATGTGTAAATGTATATACTGCATTAAACCAAAAACATGCATTTTAGTCTGATCCGTAACTGAATTGTCTCTAGGTGTGAGTGACAGAGTGAATGGTTGTTCGTCTCATTTGTCTCTAGTGTCCCTGCGATGGACTGGAGACCAGTCTAGGGTGTACCCCACCTCTCGCACAGTGATGGCTGGACATGGGCACAAGTGACCCCGCATCCCTAAAGTAAAGAAGTGGGTAAAGATAATGGATGGATGGATGGATGAAGCAAAAAGTGTGTTTGTGTCTAATGTGGAGACTGGCTCTGAGGCTTGACATTAATGTTGTGAATAGACCCGTTTAAAGGCAGGTGGGCCTAAATAATTACATTTCATAGTTTTTCATTTCTGTCTAATAAATGTCATGAAAACCATCTCTGGTGTCTTTGTGTATTAATTCTCAGATCAGGTGTGTTGATTGAAAGAGGAGGAAGTCCAAGTCCTCGAGGCTCCGTACTCATCCACCTCATCAGTTTATGAGATGCGGTAATTCATCGTGCGCGTCAAAATCAGGAGTTATTAGGTTAAAGGGCCGCTGCATCTGGCACTCCACACTCAGTTTCACACTCATTAGCAGCTCATTAGAAGAGTGAAATGGTTTATCAGCAAAGCCTGCCCAAATATTATGAAAATACTGTACAGCACAGAAGATGCATCCTAAACCTCCTTCATTTCCACTGATTGCATTTATTTGAGCATAAATAAAATACATAATTGCTATTCAGGGATAATACTGGCTTTCTGTGACATTTAACAGCATGACCTCAGCTTGTGTCCACTTCTGTCCATGTCTGAGACAGAAATCCAATGAATTAATCACCCGTTAAACCTCTTGTTTGTCCTGCTTTTAAATTACTGTGACTTCAGTAATGATATTAATTCAGTGTCAGACAAAGAGGGCTTATAGGCACACATCTCTGTATTCAATTTAAAACATGGATAAATTACTTCTTATAACTCACCATTTTAGTTTGATTTAAACGGATTAGGAATATGGACCTAACTCATGTTCAGATTATACAGTATGTTGTACCCATTTAAAAGAAAACCTCTTAGGCAGCATGGTGACTTAGTGGTTAGTACTGTTGCCTCACAGCAAAAACGTCCTGGGTTCAATCCAGGATGGAATCGGGGTCTTTTTGTGTGGAGTTTGCACGTTCTCCTCGTGTTTGTTTGGGTTTTCTCCAGGTACTCCGGTTTCCTCCCACAGTCCAAAAACCTGCATGTTAGTTTGCCTTCAGTTCCAGGCAGATCTTGGAAAACAGATCTGTGATCTTGATGTGATTCGCCTGGTTAAATAAAGGTTAATTAATAAAAAATAAAATATGCATCTAATCCTCAAACAACAAAGGTTCATGAGTAACGGGTGATTGGTTAAAAGTGTTCACAGGGAAATTGTGTTCCCATTCAATGCATTATAAAGTCAAATTAGTCCAGATGCAACTTGCAATTTAGTTTAAGCTGGTTTATCCTTTAGGCTCCCTTAATGCAGGATGACAGCCCCGCTACGCTCTCCACAACCTACAGGACTTGTCAGAACAATGCTGGATCTCCACAATTATGACAATCCTTCAGTTTGAAGGAGGTCGAGTTGCTGCTCTTCCTTTACTACTATAAATAATAATAATATAATAATAATAATAAACTTTATTTGTATAGCACCTTCCTACAATGCCTTGCATTGACCAAGGTGCTTAACAGGATAAAAAGATGAATAAACTGGAACAATAAATCAATGAAAATAGAATAAGAAACAACAGCAATAAAAGAAGCAATGGAAATAAAAAATGCTACATACTAAAATAACACAAGTAATAAAAGTTACACGCTGAAAGCTTTTTTGAACAAGTGGAAATAAAAAGGCAATGGAAATTAAAAAATGTTACATATTAAAATACCAGAAGTAATAAAAGTTACACACTGGAAGCTTATTTGAGCAAGTGGAAATAAAAAGGCAATGGAAATAAAAAATGCTACATACTAAACTACCAAAAGTAATAAAAGTTACACACTGAAAGCTTTTTTACACACTGAAAGCTTTTTTGAACAAGTGGGTCTTCAGTCTGGTTTTGAACAGAGTCAGATCAGAGGTGGCACGCAGCTCAAGGGGGAGGCTGTTCCAGGCTTTTGGGCCGGCAACAGAAAATGACCGGTCTCCCCATTGTTTGTACCTTGAGCGAGGCACCTCCAGCAGGTGTTGACTGGCAGAGCGTAAATCTCTGCCGGGCTGATGGGCTTTCAAAAGTTCTGAGATGTACAGAGGAGCAAGTCCATTCAGAGCTTTGAAAACAAACAGGAGCAGCTTGAACTGTATCCTGAACTGAACCGGGAGCCAGTGTAGAGAGGACAGGACAGGAGTGATGTGTTCATATTTTCGTGTGTTGGTCAAAAAGCGCGCGGCAGAGTTCTGTACAAGCTGTAAACGGGAGATGGAGGATTGATTAATACCAACATACAAAGCATTACAATAGTCAAGTCTGGAGGTCACAAAGGCATGGATGGCCTTCTCCAGATCACCACGGCTGAGAAATGACTTGACTTTGGAGAGCAGTCGGAGCTGAAAGAAGCTGGTCTTGACAACAGAACTGATCTGTTTATCAAACTTTAAGTTGGAGTCAAGCTGCACTCCAAGATTTCTGACCACCGGGTTGAAGTGGGGGAGGGGGAAACCAACACTGGGACTGGGAAGGATGTTGCTGGTGTCACCAGGTGCACTAAATAAAATGCATTCAGTTTTATCTGTGTTTAGGTGGAGGAAGTTTTGAGAGAGCCAGTGCTTAATGTCATTTAAGCAGTTGACAAGAGTGTTTGAACTGGGTGAGGGGTTGGGAGTGACTGGCAGATAGATTTGTAAATCGTCTGCATACATGTGAAAAGACAGGTTATGACGTGCAATGATTGATCCTAATGGCAGCATGTAAAGAGAGAAGAGGACTGGCCCTAGAATAGATCCCTGTGGTACGCCAGAGGTCAGAGGGGTTGATGAAGAGGAGGACAGATCGCCTATCATGACAGAAAAAGTTCTCCCAGACAGGTAAGATTTGAACCACTCAAGCACAGCTCCCTGGAGGCCAACCTGCTGAGACAAGCGGTTGATTAGTACCTGATGGTCGACGGTGTCAAAAGCTGCTGAGAGGTCTAACATCACCAGCAGTGCAGGGTTTTTTGCATCCAGGGACAGAAGAATGTCATTCTGTACTTTGAGCAGTGCAGATTCAGTGCTGTGACGAGCTCGAAAACCTGACTGAAATTTTTCAAACAGGTTGTTGAGTTCTAGAAAAGATTGAAGTTGAATAAAAACAATCTTTTCTAGGACCTTTGATAGAAATGACAGATGTGAAACTGGTCTGAAATTAGAGAGAGCTGTAGGATCTAGGCCTGGTTTTTTGAGAAGAGGCCTGACCACAGCATGTTTGAAAGCAGATGGCACAAAACCTGAAGATAGACAGCTGTTAATAAATGACAAAACACAAGGACCAATTACATCAAAGGACTGTTTGAACATTTTAGAGGGAATGATGTCCAGAGAACAGTTAGTTGGTTTCATCTGCTGAACCACCTTGGTGAGGTGAGGGAGTGAAACCAGGTCAAATTGGTCAAAAACAGCTGTGGTTATTGCAGACGCACAAGACTGGATGGTGTTGGATGAACTGACAATGTTCTGCCTGATAGAGTCTATTTTGTTGACAAAATAGCTCTGAAAGTCATCGCAGGTAGACTGTGTGGCAGTTTTCAGAACATTGACAGATGGGTTGATGACAGACTGGAGTGTGCTGAAAAGCGTCCGCGGCCGGTTGGAGCTGGTGGAGATTAAATTGGAGAGGTACTGTGACTTGGCCTGTTTCACAGCATTATGATACTCACAGAGACAGTCTCTCAGTATTCCTTGAGATACATGAAGCCGATCGCGCTTCCATTTTCGTTCTGCTTTTCTGCAACGTTGTCGAAGAGCTCGCGTCGTTTCGTTGAGCCATGGTGAAGGTTTGTTCTTTGAAGATGCCTGTTTGAGAGGAGCGATGGAGTCCAAGATCGTTGTGCAGGTGTGATGGAAGGAGCTGATGAAGTCCTCAGGATGTAGAGATGGGTCCAGGCTGACAGCAGAGCAGAATTCAGTGCTCTTAAAGGCATCAGTGAACTCACTTGGAGTGGATGGGGTGATAGAGCGACAGAAACGTGCTGGGAGAATAGCTTTCGGTGCAGGAGAGGTGAAAAATTCGAATAATATGGGAAAATGGTCTGAGATACAGGTGTCCAGGATCTCCACAGCAGGTATTTGTAGGCCGTGGGAGATAATTAAATCGAGTGTATGACCCTGACTGTGTGTGGCCCCCGAGACCGACTGTGACAGGTTGAAAGAGTCCAGGAGGTCCTGAAACTCACATCCAAGCTGATTACTTGGGCAGCAGGTGTGCACGTTGAAGTCACCACAGAAAAGCCAAGAGTCAAACTTTGGCATTAGGTCAGCCAGTAGTTCTGAAAACTCACTGAGAAAGTTTTTGTTGTATTGAGGAGACCGATAAAAGAGGCCGCACAAAATAGGTTTTGCAGATTCCAGCACAAAAATCATGCTTTCAAAACTGGAGTAATTTTTCTGAGGCAACAATCGGTACCTGAACGCCTCATTGAAAACTGCAGCCAGGCCCCCCCCTCTTCCAGATCCACGCGGAGCGCTCAGATAAGAGAAGCCAGGTGGGAGGAGTTCAGAGAAGCAGCTGTTGTCTCCAACTTTCTGCCAGGTTTCCGTGATCAAAAACAGATCCAGACGATGAGTGGAGATCAAATCACTTAATATAAAAGTTTTATTTGTGATTGATCTGGCGTTAAACAATGCTGACCGTACAGGAACACAGCCAGTTACGTCACTCTCAGCTCGAGCGAGCGGGCGGAGGTTATGTTTAACGCAGCCTCGCTCCACAGCCCTCACGGGGGGGCAAGATGGAAACTGATCGCTGGCGTCATGATTGATAACAACAAGGCATCTGTTGCGGCGAGCGAAGGAACGACGGACATCAAAGACGCTGAATTCAGGAGGTAAGTCAGCAGTCGGCGTGTTGTGAGACGAGAGATACTTTTTAAATCTCACCAGGAGACCTGCTCTCGTTCCACGTCTTCTGCGCCGCTTGTTGCGTGGCAGCGTGGTCGTGTTGCGTTGTAGGTAGGCAGGAATGGACGCCAAGAAAGGTGGAGGTGGAGGAGGCTTGAAATGTCCATATTTGCCAGTAGCCGGTGTGTTGATCAGCGAGTCTCGGAGGCTTAGAAGAGTTGAGCGATCATAGACCAGGAGCGAGGATGCATCGTCGATGAAAAAAAGGCAGAACACGAACAACAGTAAAAAGTACAGGAGAGCATGTAGATGGCGTTCCATCAGCAAAGGCGCCATCTTTGTTTTCTAGGGATAATCAAATACTTTCTTATTTTTTCTGCATCTCTGAGAGAGAGATTACTTGGGGTCTTTCTGTGTGAAGTTTGCATCAACTGAGCAAACTGAGGGTGTTTGCAACCTCACCACACGCTGTACAGCCACCTTTGAACAAGTCTCTTGAACCCTGTCAGGATGAAGTCATGGGTATCATAATACCAGCCATGATAGTATCATGATACAAGCCATAGCTACTGCCAGCACAACCAATTGTGCTTTCAAAGTTCCCACTTAAGTCACACTGGTGGATCAGGAATACACTGCCAACTCAACCTCGCTCTGCTGAAGATCTGTACCTGCTCAGAACCCTCCTAACTCCTCACCTGATGAGGAGACCACTGCACTTCCAACCTCACCAAGACCCTGCAAAGACCATCAACATCCTGGTGATTCTTGAGATCATTACGGGGTCGTCATCCACGAGATGAAGATCTTGACCAGGGCTCTGCAACCTGTGGCTCTGGAGCCACATGTGAGCTGCATCAAAACTAACATCAAACTGAATTTGATTGGTTGTTATACAAACAACAACAAAAATCGTTTTAGCAGTTTTCCTGTCTTTTTTTTGCACATGTGTAAATATTGGAACTAAAACAAGGAGTGAAACATACTCACTTTACATTATGTTTTATTTCTATAAATTAATTTCTCCACACACAAAAAAAACAAGTCTGCATAGTTCATAGTGTTTTAATTTGAAAAACAAAGTAATTTTTTCCCCTTCTTTACAAGAATCTGGTCTTTTGTCTTAAATTGTAAAAAATGTCAATACATTTTTAAAAAATACATTATTAACTTTACAATGTCACCCTTACTGGCCACAAAAGCCTCCTCCAATAAATCTAACGTGATAAGCAGTTTAATTTAGTGAACAAAGGTATAAAAATGTCTCTTTTTATCATAAACTTTGCAGACCCCTGATGTAGGAGGCGAGAAGAGAAAATACTGAACAGGGATATTTCAAATACATGTCCCTCAAAGTAAACCAGCTCCATCAAACATGGTGTTTCTGCCTGGTATTTATACAGTTTGCAGAATTATGTTTAACAGCTGGTTATATCTGGACCGTTGTTCAACATGTCTGCTCGCCCTAAACCATTAAGATAAAATCCATTACTGCCAATAGTCACATCTCAATTTATTGTTAAATTAAAAAGCCACTTAATGATTGTTTAACTATTAATTTACAGTGCGTAACTTCAAGGGAAATCTGTTAACATAAATTCAATATACTAAACATGACGGCATCATCATTCCTCGCACAACAGCTTAAAGTTTGTTCGGGCGGCTGTTTAATACAGTTTTTTTGTTTTTTGTTTTTTTTTGTTTTTACATTATTAGTGTTTAGCGTATATTTTATCCTTATATGCTGTTTCTTTTATACTCTATATTTTTTCTATTTTGGGGTGTAACTGGAACCTTGAGCACACAAGTTTATTCCACCTCATGTACCACATGTGCTGCAATAACAATAAAGAACCTGAACCTTGAAGTAGATGACCAATCTCCTCATGTCCGGTTATGTTGGGTTTACTTGTTTTTAGAATTATTACAGTTTCCAATATTGCTGTTAAATGCTCATTTAAACTACTTATGTTCTTTTGGTCTTTTGATGTTTGACGGAGTCACATAAAATATATTATTTATTCAGTAAACATAATCTATACCATGGTAAACAAACATGCAGCCAACAGTCCATATTACGCCTGTCAATAAAATGTCAGAACAATTAAAATATAAATCAAGAATTCCCTCACACACCAATCATGGATCTGTAGGCTAACTTTAATCACGGCAGTGGCGGGGTCAAAGGTCACTTTGACTGATGGTGATGTTGTCCATGTTGGAAAAGGACACACAGGTCGATTAAAAACATTTAAGAACATAAAACTGGAGCTAACAGGTGAAGAGCTCACCTGTTGATGACTATCATCTGATCCAAATCATGGTCAGAGGAGTAGACGTCACCAGAACCAGAACCAGAACCACTTAGGGTTTCTTTGGTGGAAGTGGTCTGACTTTAAACAAGATCCAGTGTGGCGCTGAAGTCTGAGGACCCTTTTCTGTCCTTAACATTTATGAAGTTACACGATGGACAACGTACTGTGGACTGTCTTATGGACGGACATATAGAGACAGTCTGGGGACAAAGGGTTACCTGGATGCCAAGCTGTAGCATGGACAAAAGGGGTCGTCTGTGACCTTAACCTTTGACCCTGAAATAAATAGGAATAATTCTTGACCCATGAGGTGATTGGTTGTGCAGTTTGTCTTTTCTATGTTCAAAGGTTTATAGTTTAAAGCTATAGTTATGTATCCCCCCCTGTTCCGTCCTTCATCACCTCGCCCTGCCGCCTTCTATTCATCTGGAGAAAACACAATTATTTAATGCATGGTTTTGTTGGAGCAGCAGCTGTGATGAAGACATGCAGGACAGTTAGGACCATCACACGTCATCAGATGATGGACAGGATGCTTTCTGTAGTGAAACTAAAGAGGGTCAGACTGAAAACTGAACACCAGCCATGACTTGTCTTCTGTAACCTTGGACCACGGGCGCTCCCCGCGGAGGACTCTACGACTTTCTGTGTTGAAATGAAAGTGCTCTGGAGTGTGTCGGCGCACCTCAGCGGCTGTGTTCTCCACCTCGCCCCATTACCATAATGATGACTCAGTTCTGTTCTCTCCGTCTCCACCCTGTCCAATTTCTGTCTCCCAGCTTCATTTTCAGGCTCTCTTCTCCTCTGCTGCCTTTCTTCCCCCCCTGTTCCGTCCTTCATCACCTCGCCCTGCCGCCTTCTATTCTTAGGCTGCTCTGTCATCCCAACTACCTCTGCTGTCCTCACATACACTCACGGTCTCCGCAGCTGGCCAGAATGTGCTTTTTGTTTTCATTTACAGTCAGACAAGAGAGCAGAATTGTTGCACAGGAAACAGGAAGTCATCTGTCCTGATTAGGAGGCCAGGCCTGTCAAAGTGAGCTAATGGATCCTGACCAACTGTGGAACCAGGCTGTTCTACATTCAGCCGGTCTTGTTCCCTCATCCCTGCGGCGGTCCGAGCTGTGTGCCGAGGCTGAGAGGAAAACATGCTGCGTCACACTTTCACGCTTCAACCAAAGATCAACAGCGACTCAGCACACCCAGGTAATGAGCTGTTTAAACATCCATTATCCTGTTAAAGAAAAGTTAGTGTGATTTTGTGTCACAGTCCTGTCAGACATGATTCCATCAGCACAATGAGGGTGGAAAGAATGCAAAAACTAATGCTTCTGTGGTAAACAGGCCATGATGTTACACCATCATTAAAACTCAACCTTTTGCTCAATAAAAATACTGACAATTTTAAATTAAAATGAACCATATTAGGCTCCTTGAAAGATGGGTGATAATGAAATAGCTTTAGAATGTGTCTATGCATGTTCTTTGTCTGTTAGCAAAATATCTAACGAACCAATGGACTATTAAAACTTTGCATTCATCACAGAATGCGGCTTTCAATGTTACTGTGAGCGTTTAAACAAATCAAACAGGAGACTTAATTATAACAACAATAAATAAATAAAGTTATAATTTTTACACATTTTCTTCACCTGGGGCCTCATGTACAAAGACTTGCGTGGATTTCCTACTGAAAAGTGACGTACGGTCAAATCCAGAAAAGTGTGTACGCACAAAAAAATCCAGATGTATCAAACTGTGCGTACACCGGAATCCACGCACATTCCTTTTGTACATCACAATCAACGTGGAACTGAGCGCACGTGAGACACCTCCCCTGACACGCCTTCATTTACATATGTTAAACAGATGCAAATTACTTCCTGCATGTGTGAAGGACATGTTTGTTTGATCCCTGCGCGATCAGAAATGATTTCTAGATTCAGGAAAATAATGAATTTAATATAATATGAGTGAGGAAAAAATCCTAAGTAAGAATAGTAATAAAATGTGTTCATCACGCAAAGAACGAGTGATTGTGTGTCGGTATTTGTGTGTGCGCGCACCCTGCTTTGGTGCGCAACGGCTCATCCATTCATTCTGAGTGAAAATATTAACTTTGCGCACGAGTTTATTACCATAATTACTGTAAACACAGAGGAACTTGGATGTTTGGTTGAACATAGATCTTTGTTTATTTAATAGATGATATGAAGAAACGAGTCTCTGCGTCTCAGTGGAGAGTTTTCATGACATGACGTGATGTTGGAGTCTCCAAACGCTGCGCGCGCCACAGCCTTGTGCGCATCTGTTTGTCTGTGAAGCTTTTACTCTCCAACAAGTTATATATGGTGTACTTTCACGTGTCATTTTGGAGAAATCTACAATAAACGCAGATTATTAAACACCTCCACTGCCGTGTAACACCGGCGAGGGTGCGCGCGCGCTCCAAAGCGCGACCACTCAGCCTTTAGAATCATATAGATGAGACATTCCATTGGACATGAATCGGCTTTGTGTGGACTGGACTGGCACAGCCCTGATCGACCTGCAGCTCCCTCAGGAAAGCTCGGGAACAGTTTCATCGCTGCTTCTGCACGCGTGTGCACGGCTCCTGCGTTGCTCCAGAGCGCAGCAGTGCCAAACTGAAAAATGATTATTTCTGAAAACGGCTGATATACCATATCCTAGATCAGAAAATTATATCTGTTTATAAATAAATGCTCTGCGTGTTACACTATTTATTATATTCTCCAGTAAGGCTGAATGAATCCGTTCCTGTTAAATTTATTCTTTGCACAACTTTGCGCGTCCTTTATTTCACTGCGTCATGTGGATGTAATACTTGTTAATCGTGTGTTTGGTGGGAATATTAATCATTTTCACATCATGAACAGTTAATAATAATAATAATAATAATGAATTCAATTTATAACGCACTTTTCATTAATGGAAATCTCAAAGTGCTACAAGGTGCAACAGAATTAAATGTCAATAAAACAAATAATAAAACAATTAAAATCAACAACAGTATCAGCTATGATCAAAAGTAGAATCATGAGGAGTAAAGTATGCTCGGTTGAAAAGAAAGGTCTTCAAGCCGCTCTTAAAGTCAACCACAGACTGTGGGGCTTCAGTTTCTCTGAATCACCTGTAAGTGTCGCCAAAGGAACAAGAACCACAGAAACGTGCGTACGCCTGCTCGGGAGCTGGCGTGGAAATGTACCTGGATGCGCACATATTCACGTTCAGTTCAGTTTTGATACATACGGGGTTTTGCGTGGATGGTGCCGTACGCAAGGTTTTTGTGCGCACGCACGGTTGATACATGAGGCAGCAGGAGACTACGCGTGTACAATGGATTTGAAAGATGCCTATTTCCATATAGGCGTGTGGAGGAAACACAGAAAGTTCCTCCGCTTTGCGTTCGAGGGAAACGCTTATGAATTCAAAGCTTTACCCTTCGGTTTAAAGACTGCTCCGCATACATTTACTAAATGTCTGGATGTAGCCCTGACCCCTCTTAGGAATCAAGGACTCAGGGTCATGAATTACTTGGATGACCTGCTGATTCTGGCAGAAAGCAGAAGGTAGGTCCAGTCACACATAAGGTGATTTCTCACCTGGAGTCTTGGTTTTGTCATAAACCTACAAAAAAGCAATTTGACTCCATTGCAGATTACTGTATTTCTGGGAGTATAGATTGATACTGTCCAGTATAGGGCATGGCTCTCGAAGGAAAGAGTTTCCTCCATTCGCCGTTACCTGAAAAAAAAATAAACTGGACCAACGGGTCCCTGTGAAAACCTGCCAACGCCTTTTAGGCCTCTTGGTGGCAGCCATTCCCTGTGTGCCACACGCATTACTCAAAATGTGGCCCATACAAGTATGGCTAAACCGGCAAATACAACCAGCCCTGCCTAATCAAGTAGGAAAGGTTAGGATAGATTCAGAGTGCCTGAAGGCCCTGGAACCCTGGAGAGATGTGTCCAATTTCACGGAAGGGGTCTCACTGGGAAGGGTGTCATCTTGTGTGGTCATCACGACGGACGCCTCGAAAACAGGATGGGGGAGGCAATCTGTAGAAATCAGAACGTCTGCGGCCTTTGGAATGAACAGGAAGCAAGATTACATATCAACTTCCTGGAGTTGATGGCCATATTCCTGTCATTAAAATACTTCTTCAATAAAGGTCTGATTGCTGGACAACATATCCTGGTGAAATCAGGTAACAGGACTACAGTGTCCTTCAACAACAGAGAGGGAGGTCCTGGGCCTTCCTCAGTCTGGCGTAGAGGATGCTCACATGGTGTGCTCCAAGAATCTTGTCACTTAGGTCGACTCATGTCCCCGGTGAACTAAATTATGGAGCAGACGCCCTCTCAAGAGGACCTCTTTTGGCATCAGAATGGAGCCTAAACCTACGGATTGTGGAACAGGTCTGGTCACGTTTTGGGAGAGCCTCTGTGGACCTGTTCGCTTATAGGGCTAGCTCACACTGTGACCTCTACTTCTCCTTGAGGGAAGCAGACGCTCCTATGGGTATGGATGCTCTGGCACATGATTGGCCAGCAGGGGTGCTCTACTATGCCTTTCCACCTGTCCCTCTGATCAGGGCGACATTGGAACGGGTACGCCAGGGTGCCCTCTCCCTGATTCTCATAGCCCCCAGGTGGCCACAGAAAACGTGGTTCCCGGAGTTGATCTCAATATTAATAATAATAATAATAAACTTTATTTGTATAGCACCTTCCTACAATGCCTTGCATTGACCAAGGTGCTTAACAGGATAAAAAGATGAATAAACTGGAACAATAAATCAATGAAAATAGAATAAGAAACAACAGCAATAAAAGAAGGCAATGGAAATAAAAATGCTACATACTAAAATACCAAAAGTAATAAAAGTTACACACTGAAAGCTTTTTTGAACAAGTGGGTCTTCAGTCTGGTTTTGAACAGAGTCAGATCAGAGGTGGCACGCAGCTCAAGGGGGAGACTGTTCCAGGCTTTTGGGCCGGCAACAGAAAAGGACCGGTCTCCCCATTGTTTGTATCTTGAGAGAGGCACCTCCAGCAGGTGCTGACTGGCAGATCGTAAAGCTTTGCCGGGCTGATGGACTTCCAAAAGTTCTGAGATGTAGAGAGGTGCAAGTCTTACTAAGATTCATAACTGGTTGTGATTATCGTACCCACCACTGCACCCTGTATTCACTGGTTAACTGGACATCATTAACCTCACGCAGACTCTTCCACTGGTACATTTTCATCTTTAAATCACTTCTTGGTCTGCTGCCCTCATACATCTCCTCCTACATGTCTTTGCGTGAGTGCAGCTACAGTGTGCGCTCTCAGGACATGATTACCTGCAGTGTTCCGTCAGTGAGGACTGAACTTGGAAAAAGGGCCTTCTCCTACTCCGCTCCTGCTTCATGGAATATCTTACAAAAAGATCTGAAGCTCTCGACCTTGACTTCTCTAAATGGTTTTCAGAATCTGTTGGAATCCTGGCAAAAACCAATGCAGATCTGTTCCTGTCTTTGATTTTATACGTCTACCTTATAATGTTTTGCTAGTTTTTTGATACTTTGTAAAAAAAAAAAAAAAAAAAAAAATTTTTTTTTTTTTTTTTTTTCTTCTCTCTTTTGTTTTCTATTGTTTATTGTTTGTTTATTGTTTATTGTTTAAGGAAATTATACCACTGCTGTTCATTGTTCTTTAGTTTTAGCAGGTCGCTTTCGTAAATGAGCCCTTGAGGTTCAAAAGATTTACCTGACTAAATAAAGGTTGAATGAATGAAAAAAAAGTCCATTCAGAGCTTTGAAAACAAACGGCAGCAGCTTGAACTGTATCCTGAACTGAACCGGGAGCCAGTGTAGAGAGGACAGGACAGGAGTGATGTGTTCATATTTTCGTGTGTTGGTCAAAAAGCGCGCGGCAGAGTTCTGTACAAGCTGTAAACGGGAGATGGAGGATTGATTAATACCAACATACAAAGCATTACAATAATCAAGTCTGGAGGTCACAAAGGCATGGATGGCCTTCTCCAGATCACCACGGCTGAGAAATGACTTTACTTTAGAGAGCAGACGGAGCTGAAAGAAGCTGGTCTTGACAACAGAACTGATCTGTTTATCAAGCTTTAAGTTGGAGTCAAGCTGCACTCCAAGATTTCTGACCACCGGGTTGAAGTGGGGGAGGGGAAAACCAAAACTGGGACTGGGAAGGATGTTGCTGGTGTCATCAGGTGCACCAAATAAAATGCATTCAGTTTTATCTGTGTTTAGGTGGAGGAAGTTTTGAGAGAGCCAGTGCTTAATGTCATTTAAGCAGTCGACAAGAGTGTTTGAACTGAGTGAGGGGTTGGGAGTGACCGGCAGATAGATTTGTAAATCATCTGCGTACATGTGAAAATGTTATCAGGGATACCATGGCAATTGCCTCCTCACAGGGACCTGCTGACTCAGGCACGTGGGCAGCTTCTACACCCACGTCCAGGATTATGGCAACTTTCAGCCTGTCCTCTGAAGGGAACTGGCTGAGAACCTAAGGCTTTGGTTGCTTTGTCCCAAAACAAACAGTAACAACATTCACAAGGGTACCCCTTGGTGTTTATGTTTTTGTCTAGGACATATCTATTGGAAGGGTCACTCCATCACCCTAACTGATCTCCAACATCAAGATGGGCCCCACTTATCAGTCACGCCCTATACAAAACAAAAAGAAGGTTTTCTAGTAAGGACCTGGGAGGTTACCCTGTGCTTGGCCTGGGTTTTCTCTCCACATTTGTCACTTAATTTCTTGTGACATAGTGGGCCCATTGATCCTCCTGTTTCTCAGGATGCTCCAGAGGAAAAAGGAGATGATGAGTACTCACACTAGTGAAGCATGCTTAGGCTGTCCCTAGATGGTGTTGTATATATATATATATATGCCCAATTGAAACATCACGTTGATGTTCTCTACATTTGGCATTTTTTCCTTTTAGCATATGCTCTCCAGATTTCCTGTAGAAAGCAGCTGGTAGATGCCTGTCTTTCAGGACGGATGTTCTCACATGCACTTTGTTGAGCATTTCAAGGGCGTGAATGAATTACGTTCCCATAGCAAGTATGTTGCACCGAGAGACCAGACTGAAAGGGAACTGAAAGTTATGCACCATAACTCATGTTCCCTGAAGGAAGGGAACGAGGTGCAACATATCTGGCCCTTTCAATGCTGAAAGCTCGGTGAAGTGCAATCTTGGAGAAAGATGGATGGGCGTCAGCCACTTAAATACCCAGAGGGCGGGGCCTCTGGCGCGGCATTGACGCCCCTGCCGTAAAGGCGTGAATGTATTCCTTCAGGTAATCGCGCGGGGGCGCAATTCCCATAGCAAGTATGTTGCACCTCATTCCCTTCTGAATTAGGAGTTTTTATTAATGATTTTCTGACTAAATGTTTATCAATTTTTAAGTTAAGAATTAATGCTTAATGCAACACTTGTGAGAAAAAACATTTTAGTTCAAGATGTTTCATTAAAGTCTTGAAGTGGGGGGTTTTGTGTGGCTTTGCTTCAAAGGTCCAGTTTCTTTGAATGATAAGGGGTCCCATCCTTCTCGAAAAACTGGTCTTTGATGGAATGAATGCATATCACCCATCTCACTTCAACCTTGGCAGTTCTTCTGAAAGGGAGTTAGGCAAATAATAATGTTTCCATGCATCTCACAGCCAAGTTTGTGAGATGTGTAAAATGTTGATGAGCACAGCTCAGCAATTAAGGGCAAACTGACCTTGTGGCTGATAGATGAAACAGAAAGCTTTTGACTATCTTGAAAAACAAAGTTTGATTGAAAACATATTTGATGGGAGTCATTTACTCACAACGGTATAAATAGAGAAGCGCTCGGATAAACAATTCGAGGGTCTGCTACGAGTTTTGATCAGACGTCCAGTTGCATGATGTATATTCCAAGCCAAACTGTGAGGCCCTTCCAGTTTGTGTCAAGGTGAGGAATAATGATTTTACGTCAATGCCTTGTTGTTTGTTTGCTGTTTAATTTCTGTGGCGGAGTTACTGACACATTTCTCTAGCAGATAACAGTTTGTGTATCTGAACATGTATGTTTTTACTTTTTTCTGTCACAAGACTTCTTTAATAAATATCCATTATTTTTAATTAAGTCTGTTTGTTTTCTTCCAAACCAGTGAGTGTGCCCACCTTTCAAGAATCCAAAAAGATGATGAAACATTAACCATTTGGGTTGATCAATTATTTCATAAAACATTAATGGCGACGAGCGAGGATGGGATATCTTATCTTTATTTGTAAAGCACATTCCAAGGTGCTTAAAAAGATGGATGAAAGGGTACACACTGGCTGTTTGGAAGGAAAAAAGTTAAAGTGTGAAACTGTGTTCTTGGAAGCGGGTGGGATTCCCGTTATTTGTGAAGCAGGGTGTGATTCCCTTGTTGTTTTGGAAGCGGGTGAGAGATTCCCGCTGTTGAAGAGCTGATAAGTTGGATCAGCGGTTTTGGGGACGCCTTAAGCTGCTGACCGATTCTTTGAGCTGAAGTGTAACAGAAGATTTGAACCAGGGTGTAAAAACCCTTGATCAGTAGTTTCGTGAGAGCAGAAGGAAAGAAGATTTTGCCGGGGTTAGAAAAAAAAGATATACAGTATAACCCTTGTTGTTTATTTGAGATCAGTAACAGAAGTTTTGAATAAGCCCTGAAGAAGTCAGGTGATAGGTGATTTATTCGCTGAAACATAAGTATAATACCAGGGTTAAAAGAAAAAAAAACCTTGTTAGAGTTTTTGTAATGAGTTAGGTGATTTATTTTGATAGCTTTATCAGTTGAAGTTAAAAAGACTGGTGATTTATTTTTCGAAGTAAAAAAAAGAGGAACAAGCACTTCTCTGTGTGTGTGTGTGCCTCTGCAGCTGAGGAGCGAAAAGAAGCAGGTTGTGGGCCAGTGAAGGTCGGTTAGACTATAGACGCGCTTCAGAGGAAGCTCAGAAGGAATAGAGCTTGTTAAGGAATTTCTGCAGATCAGAAAGTTGGAAGTTGTCCAAAAAGTTAGCAGGAGTGATTTGTTGGAGGAAGAACTACGAGGAAAGAAAAAGGAGTTATTGTTTAAGTTCATAGGCGCATGCATGAGAAGGAAAGTGTTGCGAATTCAAAAGGTTGAAGGAAGCTCTGAAACGAATGTGCAAATTTTATGTAGGTTTATTGTACATATAAGAATAAACCTTACAGCAACCAACAGACCTGACTCCAGCACAGTCCAACACACACACACCTTCAAAGGCAGGGCCACGGTTATAAAACCCTGGATGTCGTCACCGCCTCCTGGAACCTGGAACCTCCTGGGACTGCTTCGAGACCGCCCTGGGACCACCTACACTACCACGTGACCCTCCTTTCTGACAACAAACTATCAGCTCTGTATGTCAATCATCCAGTGTTATGTCTGTGTATGTGCAGGCGTGTAACTGTTCCCTAGTGAAAACAAAGCCCGAGAGAAAAACGTTCTGCCTTGTGTCACATTTCACATTATAAGGCAGAATTAAGTGAATACAAATAATGGAACATAATGGGTGTAATGCAATACTGATAGAAATATATTTCAATTCCCCTTTTGACATGACAAACATCATGTCAACAAAATCCTATATGTTCTATGTGAGAATGCAATTAAAAACTTGATACACATTGGAAATCTCTAACATTCCCTACCCACAGCAATATTACATCTAAGTTACCCACCCAGAATATAAAACCCTCATATAAAATAAGCATCAATACTAAATGGTAAGAAAAACTAAACAGAACAAACAAAAGAATAAAAAATAAAACAGACAAAAACAAAGAATAAAACAAATGTAACAAACAAATAGAAACAAGACAAAACAAACAAAAACAATGAACAAGAATAAAACAGACAAAAACAAACAAGACAAAAATAGATGCAAAGACGAACAAATAAAAATAAAAACAAGAAAGAACCGAGCGGACTGTCCCTCCTATCAACAAACACGCCTCTACAGGGTATATGCAGGAATAATGAAGTTAAATTCAATACCTTTAAAAAGGCGTTCAATAAAAAACAACTGGACTTTAATCAGACCTTATAAATCCAATACTTTCTCAAAAACCCTTAAATTACCCAAAATTGATTTATCAACTCTTAACAAACTTCAAAACATTGCATATACTCTGCTCCATTTCTGGTATGTGTTAACCTTAGCAAAGAATATGAACTGTTGTCAGGCCTCTTCATCTTCTTCATCATAGACACCTGTGAGGAGAAAAGCCTACACTACTCTCTTACTAATCCAATATCTGAGAAAAGCTCAACTGCTCTTATTCAGAGATGTCTGTGATAAGGGCTAAGACCACAATCAGAAAATTAACACTAAATCTATGATTAATCTAATCAGAACAGAAAACACAAAAATCCTTCCATAACCTGTCAAACTCAATTATCTTATTCACATCCATTTCCTATATATATATATATATTATTCTCTGTACCAGAATGTTCTACCACAAACATTTCCTATCAGTAAAATTCACCGCTAGGCTTACTCTGATACTTCTTAACAAGGTGCAGCTAAAATGTATCCTCTAAAACATTTCTAATTATCGTTCAAATCTAAGAATCAAAATTGATAAAACTAAATTATATCTATAGAAAAGTAGTGAAAACCCTGTACACCTTTCTCAAAAATCTATCAACACACAACTATTGTACTGCACATTCACCAGGCACAAACATATATATAGTCACATTAATCTGTCTGTAACATTCACATTCTGTCTGACTCATTCATCTCAACAACCTTCAATCCTTTCTGGACCTCCTGGATCAAACTCACAGTCATTCTTCACAGGCATAAGAATAACCATATGTATCCTTTCAACATACGGTGTAAACAACAATTGAGAGGTTTCAACAAATAATGAGAAAACCTTGGCATATATTAGTGATTAGTTGGTTAGTTTGTTAGTTAATGTGATTAGTTCTGCTCTGCTGCATGTTCCACCTGTTAACCTGTAAGATAAATAAATAAAAATGGTGCAGGGAAATAGATTTTCCCTTCATTGGTTACACTGCAACATTAAGCATTCATTCAACATTAATTAATCTGCTGAAAAGGGGAGGAATGTAAACCCAGTTATGGTAAGGTTCCTCTGCTTGTCCATCACAGCTGTGGAAACATGTGATTGTAAAGTGCATTTCCCCTTTTCAAATATAAATTATTCACAATTTTATCTTACACGTTCTGTCACAGGGCTGACAGATCATCAGCAGTCCAGATTTGACCTGTAAATGAAAAATAAGAAAAAGTCAGCACTAAATCTGTATAAATTACCCCAAACATTCAGATCCAACCTGTTTTTAGGCACTTATTAAAATGATCTTTTATAACTTTATCAAATGTATAACTGTTTCCAGCTCTCATCACTGTATGAAAAGTTAAAACGTTGATCTAATTAGGTATTTGAAATGGTGTGTTTAACTATACAGTATGTTTGTTATTCGTCATCCCCTTTTTGAAACAGGAGGTAAACAAAAAACATCCTGTTACAAAGAAAACAATGGAAATGCTCATAACACAAACGTCATCTGTACTGCAGGTGGAAATACCACCAGAAAGAAAAATAAAAACTCAAAATAGCCGAACCCAACTACCTAGCATCAGACGTAATACTTCAACCATAAGATACATCACCCCATTTGACACATGTTACACCACCACTACATCCTATGTCAACACCTCCTTCAACACAACCTCTACTCCATCTCCTCCGCTATCCACACCAAAGTAAGAGAGCTTTAATCCTGCTCCAACACCGTGAGCCTTGCTGCCCTTCCACTCGGTCTCCAGGACAAAGAAAACATTTACCTTCCTTCTCTGCATCATGCCAGCAAACCCTCTACCTATGCCTGTCAAAAGGTGAGGAAAAAGAAAAGAAAAAGACAAACACACATCCAAAAAGGAACGCAACAGGTGCCCATACCGAACATGATGGAGAAAACAGAACCAAACTGTACTGCTCTAACGCGAGTACATGAAGGATAAAACAAAAATGTGTGCGGCCATGCAGGTCACGTGTCAGTGAGATCTGTACATGTATGTATGAATAATGAGTGTGCGTGAGGTTCTACCATAGCAAAGAATACCGATCATGAAAAACTGTAGTTATCGAACCACCACCTGAAGATCACATGGTCAGCTGACACATCAGCCAGGCTGCAAAGTTTGGTAGTGACGTTTCCAGCTTGACTTTCACTTGTCATGAGTTCTCCAGCCCCCATAGGAGATGTCAAGAGTGCAGCAGTGGGTGCAGACCACAGTTCATAGACTTGAGTTGAAACTGGTGCAAAAGTAAAACTCCATGTAACAGTTCAGGCACGAGTCATGACAGCTTGCGGCTTTAGCTGAACATGATGCATGTCAGCAGTTCGGTGCATTTTCAGTTCAGTGCAGGTGGTGTCAGCGTGCAGCTCAGCTGAACACAACGCAATTCGACAGTTCAGTGCAGTCCAGTGCAGGTGCCAACAGGAGTTGTTAGCAAAACCTAGCTTCAATGACAGCATACATGTAATCTATCCAAGAATGGCGTTCAAAACCATAGTCATAATGCAACTAGTCCATGCTATGGAGGGAACCTAAGCACGTCTTTACTGTGCAATTCGAATGTTGTAGGGTGAGGAACAAAACTGTAAATTGAGAGCTGCATATCTGTGTATAAGTGAAAACCACCACCAAATAGAAATAATTAACTGCTAACCAAACGTCGTCATGGAGCACCTGCAACGTTCACTGATTAGATGTCAAGCTGAAATCCTCAGAAAACACCTAAATAAAGTCACCCCCTGCAGTATGTCAGCTGTGTGAAGACTCCCTTCCAGACTCTGTCGAGCAGGTCAGAAGGCCAAACACGTCCTGCAGAACAAACAAGCGGCAGTCCTCCAAGAAAAAAAAAAATACACATATATATAAAAAACAAATAAAACAAATAATAAACCACTAAAGTCCTCCAAACCACTATTACACAGGCCTTGTTCATATGTCATTAAACATGACCTGCACCCCACCAGGCTGAAGTGATGAGAACTGGAAACGTAACAATTAATGGCGTGAGATTAACCCTGCATGTACTCCTTTAGGCAACATGTTCATGGGAACCTCACCTATAAAAATCAGAAATGTGCCTTTAACACTGAGAGTGAAAAGCACATATCTGCAAAAAATACAGTACTGCATAGGTCAGCGTGTTTAAAACAAAAGTCACAGCAACAAAAAATAAAAATCTGACAAACTAACTAAGTCTTTTACTCTGGAGTGTCCTCCATAGCAGCACTAAAGTAACTTTTACAGTCCCAGCCTGAGCTGATTAAGTTGTAAAACTCCCCGTTATCAGCCGGAACCCTTGAGGCGGACCTCCCTAGCAGGTCCAAAACCAGAACCAGGAGAAAACTCAGTGAGATTTATATGGATGAAAGAGGCCTCTGTGCCGTGCAGGTTCACAGGCACGTAGGGGGGGGGGGTGAGGGAGGAGGGGAGGAGATGTCTCCTTGCCTTCGTGTCAGGCACCAACAGGAGAGTGTTATCTTGTTAGAAGCCATAAATCTGAGTTCGAGCCAGCAGCTCCAAGCCGGTCCCAGGACCAGAACCTCCAGAGGCCATCTGCGGCGGGGGGGGGGTGGAAGGAGGAGGGGAGCCCCATCTGCAGGAACTGCAACAAATCAGTGGGGGAGACCGGCCGTGTGACAGCTGCATGTGCAGGCTCCAGCC
>JBBPBX010022571.1:0-22614 GCA_038048925.1 Garcialebias charrua
TGATCGAGAAAGTGCAGATTGCAGCAGCCATCCTGGGCTCCCTGTTCCTCATGGCCAGCATCTCTTGGCTGGTCTGGTCGTCTTTTAGCCCGTCGGCTCGCTGGCAACGCCAAGACCTGCTTTTCCAGATATGCTACGGCATGTACGGCTTCATGGACGTCGTGTGCATCGGTGAGAGCCGAACGCTAATGTGCTACTTCTTTCAGTTTGACTTGATGTTTATGCAGCTAATGAGTGAGAAATATTGAGCGGTTCTTCTCACCCGCTCACACTAGTCCAGGTGCTTCAGCGGGCAAAAGTAAATGTCATAAGTATTTCATTTTACCTGACGGCTGTAGATAAATATTTGTGAATGCATTGAACCAATAACTTTATTGAGAATCAATATCGTTAATCTGTTCAGCACAGTCAGTTGCTTCAGATCAGTACGGACACTTTGGAAGCTACCGGGGTTAGTAATTGATTTTTTTTATCTAACTTATCCTCCTGCATATATCCCAGTTACTGCATTAAAGATGATAAATTGCTGCATCAAATGTTATAAATTAAACATGAATAATTGATACAGGAAACTCCCGCTTTGCACCAAATGAAGTTAAAAGCTTCAACCTGAAATTCTGGTGAAACTTTGAAGCTCATGACGTCCGAGGGAATTAAATAAATTAAATGTCCAGGTCTCTCTTGTACAGTAAATGAGTCCTCGAGGCTCAATGGGATTAACCTGCCTAAATAAAGGTTGAATGAACAAAGGCCTCGTGTTTCTTGAAGGAATACTCCTCGCTGGTTGGTCCTCCTCTGGTGCCCGGGGCTCTTCAGGTTTTGTTTTCTCGTGTCAAATTAAGAAAACTGTAAATTTCTCTGCAGCAGACAGCGTGGTGAGAGGAGGAGGAGATTGATCGTCTCCGGTTTGGTGGCAAGGATTGACTGCGCAGTCATTAACTTGGCACTTTACAGAGATTAACTTGTCACCTTGTAGATGCTGCGGAGCAAAGACCTGATTATCCCACAAAGTTGGAGAAAGGAGCAGAGCTGAGGAGCAGAGACAAGGATTTATAAGCAACAACTCATATCTAAGGGCAGTGTTCCCCTGTAGCTGTAAGGAAACATGCTACTTTATGATTTATATTAAACCCTGTAGCTTTTAGCCCCTGTAGTAACACTTTATTACTTCCCATTAGATGTAATATATATGTTTTTAAAAGATTTTAAGCACATTCCTGTTTAGTTTGTCTGAAGTATTAGTAAAATATCTCATAAAACAATGGATAAATTTTAAGGAAACTCAGAAAGTAATGTATCAATCCAATTCAAGATTGTTGCCATAGCCAAGCTAGCTCAGTGAAATTGAAAGATATTGAGCTAACTTTTGGTGTGGTAGTAGCTGAGAGTCATCCCCAACTTATACTTCAAGAGCTAAATGATCACGAGATCTGTTCTTAAGACTTTGCCATTTACCACTAGAGTCCATACTATACCATTTTATTTATAGAGCGCTTAAAACAGCGACAAGGCCAACCAAAGTGCTGTACAAACAAACAAACAACAGGCAGCATTCAATGAAGTACAAAAAATAGACAAAAAATGTTGCAGATAATAAATATAATGACCAAACACAGATCAACTGGCGTTGAAAGCAACGTCAGCTTAGTCTGTCTGTTAGCACAATAGCTCATGAACCAGAAGAGGGATTTTAATGAAACTCTCAGCTCCTAACCTCTGGATGTATGTCTGCAGCTGATTCACTCTGAGTCAACCCATTCAAGATGGCCGCTACAGCCAACTAACTTTAAGAAATGCACAAATGACTGCACTTCAGTTAAATTTACAAATTTAAAGCTAAAGTTTGGTGTGGTAGCCACTGAGAGTCACCCTCAATACACCAGCGCTATGCATTCCTTCAAACATAGGCTATATATTTATAAAATCCACGAAGATACATTTAAATAATTTGTTCTATTATTATTTGTAACTGGTTGTAAGTATCTTGTTGCAGGGCAAATTAAAGCGTTTCCAATTACTGGAATCAAATTATGCATGCTCTATTTTTGCACAACTCCACTATGAAAAACATGCTGTAAACCCTCTTGGTCTATGCAGACAACTACTGGTGCAGATTAACTTCAATTTTCCAGATACTGAGTTCAGTAAACATGAATCAATAAGCAATTTTGGACCGAGATAAGACGTTATCGAGCAGCTGCAAAGAACAGATGCATCGTTTCTGCCCACCGAAACCAGAAATGGTGTTTGTCCCATAGGTTGTTCCACAACTTCACTTTATCTCAGAAATAAAGATTGTATCTCTGTGCTGCGGAGACGTACGTGAAAAATGAGTCGCTTTGTTCTGTTCTGTGCCCGCTAATGCTTTGTGCAGGCTTTACTGCTGCGAGCTGCACAGATATCACTCTGTGGTGTCATTAAGCTCACAGCCAGACGGTGACTTTTGTCTTTCTGACACTCTGATCTCCACAGCATTAATTGTCCACGAGGGACCGTCCGTGTTTCGCATCTTCCACCGCTGGCAGGCTGTGAACCAGCAGTGGAAGGTTCTGAACTACGATAAATCCATGGACAGTGGCGACCTGAAGGAGGCCGCTGTGGACAGGACTCTGTCTCAGCCCAGTCAGAGCTACCACACGGCGATCGGAGTGTCCACCTCCACCTCCTCGCTGATGGTCGTGGCCTCCACAGCCGCCGGCTCCACGTCCACGACTGTGGTGACGGCCGCAGGGGGATTCGGACCGCACCTGGACCCTGAGAGCGGCACCGCGGTGCCAGACCAACACTGTCCCTACAACATCCTCCACCTGCTCAGCCACCTGAGGCAGCCGGAGACCCGCAGCCAGCCCAGCAATAGCACAAGAGAGCTGGTGATGAGGGTCACAACAGTCTGAGGAGTCCGTTGAGGCCTTAACTCACAAAGATTTCTGAACCAGCTGACAGTTAAAAAAACAAGAACTCTACTAACTGCACTGGACTGATACCAAGTTCTTATTTATTTTTTAAAGCATCTTTAATGTCCTTACATTGGCTGAATAAACGTTAAAGTGGTTTGATTTCCAGAAACTGTCAGGAAATTGTTATTTTGAGTACTGATTTGCATTTTCAATCTTTTGAGGATTGTCAAGCACTTTATTTTTCTATATTTCTTCTAAATTTCATCGAGCAAAACTGTACAAAAAAGCAGCTGCCACGGTTTGTATTAATTGAATCCAACAATCAGGTTTAAATTATAAAATGAACTTTTTATTTGTGGTTTAAATGTATTAAATTATCTTAAAACAATAGAGAATAATGAGACAGAGGTGGATTCTAAAAAAATAATAATAATCCTTCTAAATTTCAAACATTTTTGCTTGGATGTGTGTTTGTCAAGAAAAAAACAAAACCTCAGGCTGTAGGTGAAGTCACAAATGCAGTGTTTATGTCACATTTTTATACAAATATCTCACCAACATCAGAAAATATCTTTTTTTTTATCAAAACAAATGAAAAGGTGCAATTCTGTTTAAAATCGCAGGTGAGAAGACCAAAAAATGCCACAAAAAAAACAAAAAACTTAGATTATAAAATGAAGTTAGAATTAAAAATGTTCATAAAAGCACGTTGCTAAGTTTGAAAGTTCATGAAGGGAAGAATGAACATTTTCTGTTCCTGTCCTGCTCAAAGGTTTATTATTATTCTGTAAAACCAACAGCATTCAAAGATCTTTTCCTCAAATGTGTCCAATTAGAGGTGAAATTAAAGCAGGTTAGATGTGGACACATGCTTTAAGTCATAATTTTAGAAAGTTCAAAATCGACACTTTCTTTGTTCTGTTTTTTCACAAGATTTTCTTTTGTTATTGTGTCGATAGTTAAATAAACTGAGCTTCTAGCACCTTGACTCAAAAGGCACAAAATGAGGTATTTTTATAATCCTCCCAACAATGCACCTGATCGAGTGCAGAACGTTGTCAGCCGGTTCATTTAATCGCTTCATTTATTTAAAAAGCACAATAGTTGCTCCAAATCACTGGTGTTACTTATAGACCATTAGACTAAAAGAGATTCGTGCTCATATTACAGAACCAGAATTTATTGTCATTGCACAGAAGCACAACAAAATTACATTTCAGTACAGCCCGTCCAAAGAAACAAAAGGACAAACATGGGTAGACGGGTGCCTGAGGCTGCAGCCTCATGGGAGGTGCTGCCCTTTTTGTTGGATAAGGTTAAGGGAAACACGAGGAAAGAGGTTTTAAAAAAACATATCTCACACTGAAGTTGCCAAAAAAAACAGCACAAAAAAGCAACATACAGATGACATAAGACATATGCATGTGAAGGGGGCGAGGGGCTCCAGCACAGGCCGCTCAAGTGCACGATGCAGCCACCTGCGCCTTCGCATCTAACCTAGGTTACTGCACCGTGGGGGCAAAAGGAGGGAGGCAAGCGAAGGCAATGAGTTTGAGAGGAGTAAGTCTGTGAACATTGTCTCAGATAGCCCCCTCAGTCATAGTCCTGATAAGTTATGGTGCAATGTTTATCAGAGCTCTGGCACAAGTCCACAGATGTCCTCGGGGAAGGGAATGGGTAGTGGGGAGCAGAGCATCTTGTTCACATAACATCCAGGAGAATTTGAGATAGCCTTCCGAGGCCGACACGGGGAGCCAGACTCAGATAACCACAGTTGTTTTGGGTCAGGCCGACTCCGTTAATTTCCGTCTGCCTTACAGTCTCACTGGTACGTCTCAATGGCGACTCCAAACAGGCAAATTTGAGGTCAACTCCGTTGAGCCGAGCTTCTAAACTTCTCCAAGGTCAATTCCTTCCCGCCAGCGAGACCCAGGAGCCGCAAGTAGCCTACGATTCTCAAGTATGGCGTCCAGCTTACGGCTCAGCTCACACAGCATTTGGCTCATAAAGCTCACATTTTTACTTTTTTTTTCCTATGTTCATGAAGAAACAAGCTTTTCTCCGTTTTGTTTTTTCATGTCAAAAATCACTTTTATCCCCGATGCATTGTCTGTTTGTTGGAGAGAACTGAGTGATACGGACATTTTTTTTGTTCCACAACTAACAGATTGGCCCGTTCCTCATTTTTGTGCAGCCTCCTAAAAAACCATTATGATGTTAATAAAAAAAACTCAAAAGCTGATTGTGTTGTCAAACATTTTTTTAGGAGCTCTGCCTCAGATGCATCTGAGCTCTTTCCAACACGCATTACATTAAAACATATTAACAAAAGAATGAAGCAGATATTAATTACAAGGACTTATTTAAACAGTTGGTGCTTCATTCCATGCTGTTTTCCATTTCCACAGAGCCACAACTTTTTCTTATTAATGCATCAATTCTGAAACTTTTTAACAATTTCAAAATGTCAATCAAAGGTAACCAAAAAAAGATAATCTCATTTTCTGTAAAAATCCATCTCATTATCAGCTTTACTTTAGCCTGTGCTGTTGCTTTAACCATTCTCCAAATAATGCATGCCCCTTTTTATCCCCCTGCTGTTCCTCCTCATGATCAAACACCAGGAGTAAAATATCTGCTCAGAATCAGACAGGTAGCACCTTTATTTCCTACTGAATTATTTAAGCCCCAAAGTGCTGATATCAATGGGTGGGAGCTGCCTTACAGAACAAACTGAGCTGGCAGGTGGCAGAGAGTTCACCGTGGATCTGCATGCCTGGCTTTTCTTTGCACCTTGTCTCTTTGAATTCACAGATGCAAGAAACGTCGAGCTCGATGAGACACGGTTACAGAGGCACAACAGCAAAACTCACAAGGTTTTATCATCTTATTATCCCTAGCATTGGGTGCAGTGCGGCTGTTTGACTGTCGCCATGCTGCATGTGATGAAACATGATAAGGTCATAAAAACATTTTCATTTTCAAATTGTGGCTCTTGTAATTTGTTTTTACCCCCTAAAAATGTGTTTAAAGTTAAATCTTGACCAAATGACAGAGGGATGTTTGTATTTTGCAAGAATCTGAGTTTAAAAAAAAGCAATTTCACTCCCAGAGTCCCTTTAATCATTGGCATAAAATTGAGTGAAAAGGATTTTTTGCAGACTACAGTATATAGAATACCGAGCCTTTGAGAGCTGAATAAATTGCATATGGCTAATGTGCTATTCATGCAGGTCGACTGAAGTCTGAAGCAAAAGGCTTTATTCACCTCCCTGCAACTCTTGAAACTGAAGATGAAAAGGAGCATGTTGAGGAGTTTTTATTATGACTGAAGTGAAATGAATTGATGAGCAACAGAAGCAGAAAGCAGAGATGGTCCATGGATCAATCACTCTTCTATAATCACTTATTCCTTTCAGGGTCACAGGCTGTTGAACATTGATGAGGCATTCACTGCTTGTTCAGAAAAAAATTAAAAACATATTTGAGTTGATTGTGGGAATAAATTCAAGAGAACCCAGAGGAAACCTGCACACTCAAACAGGAAACATTAGTCGCTGTTTTTCCTCCAGAGTCACACTTGAGCCACCCTTCTTTGTGGCTTTTGGTACAAACTGAGTGAAACTAGAGGAAAAGATGGAATGTTCCCTGTCAGAAGTGATCACCAGTGGCTGTCTGTGGCAGGTTTTTTGCAGCATTTGTTCTCCCCCTGGTGGTTAACTCATAAACTGCTCGTGACAACATGGAATGTTTGGGCAGTCTGTACAAAATATCCTAGTACAGTAATTATGTCTCATTGTATTTATCTTTTATACTTTTGCACAATAATAATGTTTTATGTGTTCAGTTACATATTCGTCTTGGCCTGTTACAGCTCTTTACTAAAGTCACATCATGCATCTCACCACCATCAGGGCGAAGGTAAGCTATGTACATACTAAACCTCCTGCCGCCCTTGGGTCAAAATGACCCACAAGGCTCAGTTTTAAAGAGAGTTGTTGTAGTTTTCTGATTAACAATTAGTATCTTACCTGTTGCAGATAGCTCGTTGAATGACCTCGATTTGCAAAAACTTTATTTTTGGATCAGATTGACGAGCCAACAACTGGTCCAGGACGAAAGTGAATTGCTGCCATTGTAAAGGGACAGTCTGATCATTTTGAAGTACTGTTCTGTCAAGGTGAATACAGGTAGTCCTCGGGTTACGACGGTCTCAAGTTACGACGTTTCGTGGTTACGGCGCATCTCCCATTAAAAATATGTATATTTTGAAAATGTATTTTGAAAAGCCGAGTTACGCAGTTTACGGTTTTACGTTATCAACGTAGCTGCAGAAGAATGCTATACATTACTCTCTAAAAAAAAGCTAAGTCTTGTCGTCTGGACAGTCAAAAAACAAAACTGTACTGTGAACCCTGTTTTACGTCGTAAACTGAACGGAATACGGCAGATGGACCGAAATGGACTGCGGTTTTACGTCGTAAACGCAATAGAGAATACGGAGGAGGGACGGACGGCTTCACCACAGCATCCCAGTAGGAAATTAACTATTTTTTCCCTTCATTATGGCTACCAAATGTATGTGTTTTTTGATAATTATGTAGGGTACTGTGTTAGGATAGGCTAAGTGCTTGGTAAAATACAGTACTGTACGTACAAGGTGAAGTATTTACGTGTGTTCCGACTTACGTCGAAATTCGGTTTACGACGCAGCGTAGGAACGGATCTCCGTCGTAAGTCGAGGACTACCTGTAGTTAGCTCCAGGCTAAGCTAACGGCTAGCCCCTTTTTATTGTTTTCAAGTTTTCTGGTTGTGGTGAGATAATAGCGACAAACTAAATAAACAATGTCAAGGCTATAGGGAAAATGTTAGCTACACCAGCATGTCATTTCTTAGAAATAGCTGTTTTTTAGCCTAGAATTTATTAATTTTTTTAAACCAGTTTTTGTTTGAGCCATTAGCCTATTGGATGGATTCAAAGAGCTATCTACACTCAAAACTATTTGTTCATAACATGTCCACAGAGCCCCACTTTAAAAATGGGAACTACAGTATTGCTTTATTAATTAGCCTAAAAGGATGTCAGCCCTCGCCTGAAGCAAGCCTGAGGCTTTTTGGTAAAAAAAACTGAGCTCTACCTTCTCACATTTTGTTTTCTACTTTATAGTCATCTACAATGGCCAACACTAGGCTCCTGATTAGTTTATTGTCATTTTAAATAACATGCAGCCCATGAATAATAAATGTGTTTCCTAAAATCTGATAAAATAACATCTGCTGATTTAAAAAAAAATATATTATTTATTTTTTTTACGGCTGCTGAAAAAAAAAAAAAAAAAATCAGTTTGCATCAGTAATGGCCCAATTTCACACATTATCCAGGCTAGGGAAAGCACAAGAGAATAAAAATGCAAATTATCTAAAGAGATTAGCTAATGGAAGATATAATTTTAGGTATTATTCTTAATGTTTTCATTCTGATCCATTTTAAATTCTGCACTTTGTGTGAGGAGGCTGTTTTACATTTTAAAAGAGCATATGCAAAATACATAAATAAACCAGTGTTTAACAATCTAAGAAAGCTTCCTGCTCTGGAGATATATCATTTAGTCTCAATATTCCATATTTCAGACATCATTTTGTTAACAGCGCTGTTAATAATGAACAGTTAGCACCACAACCCATTGGTCTGGTTTCTCCGTATGCACCACAAATACGATCAGAAATGATGTTTATTTATTTATTTATTTTCTTGCATTCAGGCAGCTACAAAAATTCTGGGTCCTTGACCGTGCTCGTTTCAGTTCATCTGGATGCAGCAGGCGTTTTAAAAGTGGTACTCAGGTAAAAGGCTGAGATTGCTTGCCTCTTCTAATCGCTGCATGCTTACTCAGCATCCCATCAGAAACACACACACCATTCACACACACAAACAGCAGAAGAGCTCTTGGGAGCAGGTCAGTGTTGATGCATTTCTTTCTAACTGAGCCCCTGATGAGGGATTTCCTGAGCTGGCTGCCTTTGAACATTCATGCAGAAAACAGCGTCAGGCTGCAGGGAGTGACCCCGTTTAAAGACAGCTCTCAAACTGGGGCACACGCCTCTGAATTTACAGTCTCACAAAGCAGCGCTACCCTCATTTTAAACATGTCAGCTTCTGGCTTGTTTGGAAATTTACAGAAGCTAAACAATTATGTAACCCTGACTGATGGTGGTGAATAAAATCTGTTTTTAAAAGGGTCGCTTTTCTCCTCAAAGTGAAATTTACATTAAAAACAGATTACCGGTACCGGTACCTCCTATCTTTAAGATTCTTCTCCCTTAATTTTCTTCTAAATAAAAAAAATTGCACAACATTCTTGTTTTTTTTTTCTGATGATGGAAAAGATCTATATCCTACAAAACAGCACGATACACTGTCTGAAAATAAAGTGTTAACAAAGCAAATCAGTTGTCACCTTTTTTGTGTTCGTGTACTCACAATTGCTTTCTGTGAGTTCCTAAAAACGTCGACTGAGTTGTGAGATATTTTGTTAACAGCACAAACAAGCACACAAATACAGGCAAAAACATGGTCACCCATCCCGCCCTCTGCGGTGGTGGGCGATAACGAACACTCAGAAATGAGATGTAGAAAAGTGGGAAGCTTGTCACATCCAATTATTTATGAATGCTTCACATCAGTATCTGTGAAAATACTTAAGCAACCGTTGATTCTGATGCTTGATATTTTATTTTTTGCACAAAATCTTCGGAAATTTTGACATTTGGGGTTTTAATTCATGTTTACTTAATAAAAATCATCTACCATTGTCAGGTAGATTATAATAAAATATGCGTATTATGATAAAAATATGTGGCTTCTCAGATCACACTGTTGGCTGGTTCTCAAACTATCTCTCAGGTCGGAGGCAATGTGTTCAACATAACAGTACGGTACTTCATCTAGCTATCTAACGGTCATTAATGGTGTGCCACAAGGCTCAGTTTTAGGTCCCATTTTTTTTTACAATTTACATAAATAATGTAGGTTTAAACATTCCTGACGCATCCTTGCATCTCTATGCCGATGACACTGTTGTTTATTGCCGAGCTCACAGTTGCCAAGGTTTTCCAGCTTCTACAATCTGCATTTGACATCATTCAATCTGATTTGTTCCATCTCAAGCTAAATGCTAACAAAACTAAAGGGTATTATTATTATAATATTATTATAAGCCATTACCACTACACCACGGCCGGCCGTGGTGTAAAGGTAATGGTAGTCGTCTCCAGATCGGAAAGTTGGCGGTTCGACTCCCGGGACCCGCACCATGTGTTGTTGTGTCCTTGGGCAAGACACTTAACCCTGAGTTGCTCCCGGTAGGACTGGAAAGCACCTTGCATGGTAGTCTGCCGCCACCGGTTTATGAATGTGTGTAGCATTCAATATATGTGTAGCACTTTGAGATTTTCAGTAATGAAAAGTGCATTATAAATTGAATAAATTATTATTATGTTGTTTTCCAACAAAAAGTTGGTGCCAGCAATTCTTCCTCCTATCCCATCCATGTATGGTGTTCCTACTGAGTTTGTAGATTCGTACAAATACTTGGGAATTTTGGTCCATGTATATCTCTCTGTTAAACCACATATCAAAAACATGATAAAGAAACTGAAATTAAAACTGGGTTTATTTTTCATAAATAGATCTTGCTTAACTCTGAATGCCAGAAAACGCCTTTTAACCGCTACCTTGCCGGCCATTGACTATGGTGACATTATTTACATGAATACCCCTGCAAGCTCCTTACAGATGTTGGATGCTGTCTACTATGGGGTGCTAAGACTCATAACTGGTTGTAACTACCGTACCCATCACTGCACTCTGCACTCCTTGGTCAGATGGTCGTAGGCTCTCACACTGGTTAATTTTCATCTATAGATCCCTCCTTGGTCTGCTACCGTCTCCTCCGACATGTCACGCCATCAGTGCAGTTACAATATGCGTTCTCAGGCCATGATTACCTGCAGAGTTCCCTCAGCGCGGACTGAACTTGGCAAAAAGACCTTTTCCTACTCAGCTCCTGCGACCTGGAACACCTTGCAAGTTGCAACAAGAACTGAAGTTGTCGACCTTAATTTCTTTAAAGGGTTTCAAACACTTGATAATGTCAATAGAAAAAAATCAAAGCAAATATGTTCTTGTTTTTAGTATTTCACCCTGTTTTACGACACTCTGATTTTTTTGTTTTACACACAACTCTTATTTTAACTGAATTTTTACTGTAGTTTATTGTTGTCATTGTCTACTTTTTTGTATATGTTCTGTCTGGAATAGGTCCCTCTTGCATATGAGTCTCTGTGGCTCAGTGAGTCCAGCCTGTATTAATAAAGGTTGAATGAATGAATACATGTGTTTATCTATTTCTAACAAGAAATTATTCTCATACTGTGACTTACTGTATTATTGATTTATTCAGTCATTCATTCATTTAAAAGAAAAAACAGAACAAATTCATCAAAAAAAAAAAAAACATTGAATAAAAAGGGTGCAGAAAGAAGAAAAAAATATCATAATATGTTCAGAAAAGTGACATTTATAGAATAAACACAGTAAATGTAATTGAATTCTCCTGCTGCCCTGGGATCAAAATGACTCCCGGGACCTTAGTTTTAAAACTGAGGCCTCTTGGTCATTGACCTCAGGGCAGCAGGAGAGTTAAATTTGTTAAAATCACCTAAATAAATCAGTATTTTGTTAGTAAAAGCACACCTTCAGGCTGCTGCAACACGAGCTTAGCTCTCAATCTTTCATTGTCTCTTGAAGGACATTTTGCTGTCATAGCCGGTGGACAGATTATGACAGACGACCTGTCTGCATTCTCATGCTCTTGTGGTTTTATTCATACTTTAATGAGTCAAGGACGGGGACGTGTCCTCTCTGCAGCAGCGGAGACGTTCCGTTGTCTTGATGATTGAAACTTTGCGCTTCATTTAACCGTGACATTCAAAATGAAGTGCCGATGTGCTCAGGTGAACATGTCCTGAGAGACGTTTTAAAGACTCTCTGGAGTTCACAGCCGAACTCGGAGCCCATCCATTAAGACGATCATTTCACGCTGAGACGCTGGGGTTCATCTGAAGAGACGCAGCTCGTTAATGTAATTACATTTGTCATCTGAGAGACAACTTAATGTATTTTCTGCCATATACGTCGCATCAGTCCAAAAATGTATAATAAAGTGGAAACAAACATAAATAAGTCACTTTGCCATATAGGACACATTTATTATGCATCACCACTGACACGTTGTGTTTGTTATGCATCACCGCTGACCACCCAGAGACGTGGGCCGGCGTTGTGCCAATGGATTGGCTGCCAGAATGGCAGGACTCGTTCTTCGAAATTTAACAAGATAACCACCTAAAAACAATTATTTGTTTGCTTGACATTAGATGAATTGAACTTTTTCTTAATGAATGCACTTTGATGGTCAAATCAGCTGCATTTCGCCTGGGCGGCGCAGTGAAATGCTGCCATATGACATTTGCTCCAGGTGCGCCAGAGTGAGACGAAGGTGGCCTGTATGGCAAGCCAAGTGTCTCATTAATAAACACTTTTACCTATTAGTGAAGCACATGGCTTGCCACAAGGCTTGAGGGCCCTCTAGCAGCTGCAAATGATAATGTTAAATATTTTTCATTTCAGAATGAATTAAATCATCAGATCTCAGACAAAAATCGGGTTATACAAAGTAAATATGGCACAAAAACATATATTAGTCGTTTCGGTGTATAAGTCGCAGAACTTGCACATTTATGCAAAAGGGTGTGACTCATACTGTATGTCGAAAAATTGAACAGCAGAGAGATGATTTATTTAAGCTTTCTATAACATCCAGCTAAGGTTTGCTAATTATTAGCTGTTTCTGTGTGTTAGTAAAATATCTCTTGAACCAGTGGACGGATTAGAATAAACTACAGGCAAACACAGTTGTTTAATGTCGAGCTAAAACAGTAGCTAAGGCTTTCCAGCTTTTGCAATCCACTTTTGACATCATCCAGTCATATTTGTTCCATCTCAAACTTGTCCTAAATGCTGATAAAACAAAAGGGATGTTTTTTTCAAGTAAGGCGGTTCCAGCAGATCTTCCTCTGATTTTATCATCAAATGGTGTCCCTATTGAGTTTGTTGATTCATATAAATATTTGGGTATCCTGGTCGATTCACATCTCTCTTTTAAACTCCACGTGGAAAACCTAGTGAAGAAACTGAAAGTTAAACTGGGTTTCTTTTTCAGAAACAGATCATGTCTAACACTGAATGTTAGGAAACGCCTTGTATCTGTGACTTTCCTTCCCTCCATTGATTACGGTGACATTCTCTACATGAATGCTCCTACAAGCACCCTGCAGATGTTGGATGTTGTCTATCATGGTGCACTAAGATTCATAACTGGCTGTGATTATCGTACCCACCACTGCACCCTGTATTCACTGGTTAACTGGACATCATTAACCTCACGCAGACTCTTCCACTGGTACATTTTCATCTTTAAATCACTTCTTGGTCTGCTGCCCTCATACATCTCCTCCTACATGTCTTTGCGTGAGTGCAGCTACAGCGTGCGCTCTCAGGACATGATTACCTGCAGTGTTCCGTCAGTGAGGACTGAACTTGGAAAAAGGGCCTTCTCCTACTCTGCTCCTGCTTCATGGAATATCTTACAAAAAGATCTGAAGCTCTCGACCTTGACCTCTCTAAATGGTTTTAAGAATCTGTTGGAATCCTGGCAAAAACCAATGCAGACATGTTCCTGTTTTTGATTTTCTACATCTGCCTTATAATCTGCCTGTTTTGCTACTTTGATATCTTTGTTTTAACTTGTTAAAAAAAATCTGTATTTCTCTCTTTTTCATTCAACCTTTATTTAGTCAGGTAAATCTCATTGAGCCTCGAGGGCTCATTTACGAAAGCGACCTGCTACAAACTAAAGAATGATGAACAGCAATGGTACAAGTACATTAAACAATAGACAAAAGAAAAAGTAGCAAAAACATTATAAGGTAGATGTACAAAAAAATCTAAGACAGGAACATATCTGCATTGGTTTTTGCCAGGATTCCAACAGATTCTGAAAACCATAGAGAGGTCAGTTTTTTCTCTTACGTTTGTTGATTGTTCAAGGAAATTCTACTGTTGCTGTTGTCATCATCCTTTAGTTTGTAGACAGGTCTCTTGTAAATGAGTCCTCGAGTCTCAATGAGATTAACCTGCCTAAATAAAGGTTGAATGAAAAAAGAAAAAAAAACACAAAAAGACTCTAATTCAACCAGTTTTGTGGACACTGCGGTAAAATTTGATGTGTTGATAGCTGAGTGTCATCCTTGAGCATGAGATGGCGCAAAATATTTTCCAGGTTGGACCAAAACTCCTTCAAGAAGGCCTTTATTTACTTATTTCTGATCTACGTGTTGGGATGATTCATTTTGTCTACGGTAAGAGATGAAATTCTGACAAACTGACAGATTTAATCAGTGTGTTCTCCTCTGCTGACCGTTTTTTTTACACGTTTTTTATTTTTCTGCTTGCTGCAGCAGCAGTTACATTCCTGCATGTCATCTCCCGTGCTGCATCATCCAGAAATGTAAACAGGGAGTGAGTGTCAGCAGCTCTCTCCATCTAAGGGTACGCAACAGAGCGAGTGGATGCGGCGTTTCTCTCTTCAGAGAGCGTCAGGTTGAGGCTCAGACATTTATTCTGTCAGATAACGTGGATAAATATCTCCTTCCTGTATTTACTCAAACCCTCGTCAAGTCTCCAGTATTGTGTCTCCGACTACTGAGCTGCTGTTTGTGTCCAGCTGTTGTCCCATGCAACAAGTCCCTCATCTAAACATCCGATTCTGGGCTGAGCCCCGGGTGGGACCACTGATGAGAAAACTTTCCAACTGAGATGACTATCTGAAGGTTGCAGTCTTTGAAAATTACTTGAATTTCCTGACAGTTTGCATTCTTTGTGCTGTTAACCCGGTGAGTAACTCCCATTTCATTATATTCTTGTGTTTGAATTAGAACTTTTATCGTGATCTGCTCTGATCATTTAAAAATGTGCTTTAAGCATGTTTTTTTTTTATCTGCATTTGGCTCTAAATGTTTTAATGGTCTTGAGAAAGCATGAATGGAACGGCTTTTGTGTTTGTTTTTGGGTTAGTGGAGAAAAATTCACAGCAGAGGTGGATCAGGCCAAAGTGTTTTTGTTATTTTTAGTCGCTTTTGTCTTTTTTGGCTGCAACCAAGAGGAAAGAGATGTATAAATCCAGACAAAAGTGAAATCGCATTTAACTTCTCAGGTTTTTGCAGCATCCCATTTATGGGTTTCTAAATGTGTTTTTAAATATTAAACACAATTATTCAATTAAATATTGAATAATGCATCATTATGCTGTTTGTTTATTAACAATTTGCTCTCTGACAATCACTTAACAGTGCCAAAATACTATTTTATGTCAAAATGTGGTGTGTATTGCATTTATTAAATAATTTTTTTTAAAGGAAACAAACTGTGTCATTGGTAAAGTTTGCTGGTAACATGTTGACACAAAACTGGTCCGTTCGTTCAGTTTGGAAACCTTCAAATGCCTAAACGTCTCCTAGCTCAAAGTTAAGAGGCCTAAACAAACACAGGAAACATTAATCTGAAAACAGTCGGGTACTGAATTACAGAGGAGTGAAAAAGCAGCCAAAGTTCAGAAAAGAACTTTGAAAGACGTTTAGGAAAACTGATCGAAAGGATTACAAGAAACTCAAGCTCTATGTGATAACTCAGGGGTCTCCAACCTGCAGCTCTTTGGTCGCTCTGCAGCAACTCTTTCAAGCTTTGACCAAAACTAACAATAAAAAAAAATTACATAGTTCTGCATAGTTGTTTTTATTTTTATTTTTTATTTTTTCAAAACAATTTCCTCCCCTCTTTTCAAGATTCTGGTCTTTTCATGCCTTAAATTGTAAAAACATTGATAAATGTTAAAAATCATTGGATAGTTTTAGCTGTGTAAGATCATCCTCCTCCAACAAACCTAAAGTGGCCCATGGGCCACCGGCTCTAAACACTTTTTAATTTAGTGAACAACAATCCTGAGCAAGGCACTTAATAATAATAATAATAATAATAATAATAATAATCGTTTTTATTTAAAAGCACCTTTCAGGACACCCAAGGACACTTAACCCCCACCATCTGCTCCCTGAACAGGTCTCTCTTGAAAATGAGTTCTTGTGGCTCAGTGAGACTACCTGCATAAATAAAGGGTAAATGAAAAAAATAAAAATGGCTGTTGTGATCATAAAGGTTGCAGACCCCTGTGATAACTGAAGACTTTTACACAGTACTTTTGAACAAAATGGTTCTCGATTACATTTAGTTCTTTGTAACACTAGATTGTTTCCTGTGTTTGGGTTTTCCACTGTTTTCATTGCGTCTCTATTCTCCGAAAAAGAAGGAATGGAGATCCTCGCGGCTGCACATTTACACAGAAGGACCAGTGTTTGTTTACAGTGGATCGTTCCATTCTGAAACTCAGGAGCTCTGCGTGTTTCACATTCTGGCTCGGTTGTCTTCATGTGAAACAAGATTCTGTCCAAAAGGAAGTTTGTCTTTTTCTCCTTATCACCGTGCCGCCACCAAACTGTATTATCATTGTGTAAATTTCATTATTTTTATTTTACTTTTATTCTTTAACACTAAGATGTCGGTTGATTCTTATTCAAAAATATTTTTATCAGGTTGTTTAATATTTGCTCATTGTGTGGTAAATTTAGTCTTTATTCATTCGTTCGTTTAGTCATTATTCATGTTTACATTTGTAGTTTATAACTGAATGTTGTTTAAATTTGGGATGAACTGAGCTAATAAAGTTTTCAACCATCTGACTTCACATCAATACAAATGAGAAGAAAAAAAAGGAAATTATTTTTACACGTTTTACCCGAAGCTTTGACTGTAACAGAACAAACATCTACCAACAAATACTGACAAAGACCAAATGCATATCACCCGCCAACTTTCATGCCAGAATTTTAGACCAAGATCCTCTACGTTAAGAAATGAGGGAATCTTGCCAGATCTGTTAGTGCTCAAAGTATGTGTTGTGGATGACTCTCTGCTACCACTACATCAAAATTTAGCTCGATATCTGTAAATTTCACAAAGATACACCCTTTTATGTGTTGGATGATGTTGCTTGGGTGTGCAATCATTATTTTCTCAAAGTTTCATTAAAAACTGCCCAGTGGTTCATGAGTTAATAATAATAATAATAATGAATTCAATTTATAACGCACTTTTCATTAATGAAAATCTCAAAGTGCTACACGGTGCAACAGAAATTAAATGTCAATAAAACAAGTAATAAAACAAGTAAAATCAATAACAGTATCAACTAAGAACAAAAGTAGAATCATGAGGAGGTAGAGTATGCTCGGTTGAAAAGAAAGGTCTTCAAGCCGCTCTTAAAGTCAACCACAGACTGTGGGACCCTCAGACAGTCAGGAAGAGAGTTCCACAGGCGGGGGGCAGCCACACTGAAAGCCCGGTCTCCCATGGTCCTTAATTTGGTTCTCGGAATGTGAAGGAGATTACTGTTCTGTGACCGCAGCGACCGGGTGGATGAGTGTGGAATAAGAATATCCTTCAGATAATCTGGTGAAGCTCCATGTAAGCATTGATGTGTAATGAGAGCAGTTTTGTACTGAATTCTGTAGGCGACAGGAAGCCAATGAAGGTTATGAAGAATGGGCGTAATATGTTCAAATTTACGAACTCGCAACAAGATCCTTGCTGCACTGTTTTGAATATATTGAAGTTTCTGAAGGTTTTTGCCAGGGATTCCAATAAACAGGGAGTTGCAGTAGTCGAGCCTGGAGGAGACAAAAGCATGGACGAGCTTCTCAGCATCGGAAAAAGTTAGGGATGGGCGAAGTCTAGAGATGTTTCGAAGATGGAAGAAGCAAGTTTTAAACAGAAGCTTAATGTGATTTTCAAATGTAAGATTGGAGTCCATTTTTATTCCAAGATTTGTAACAGAGGTGGAGAGGGGGATGTCTTGTCCAGAAAAGGAAAGTGTTGTTATAGTAGATGTCTGTACCTGGTGAGGGGTGCCAATCAGTATGGCCTCGGTCTTGGAGCAGTTTAATTGAAGAAAGTTCTGATTCATCCATGCCCTAATTGCCTCCAGGCAGGCAGAGAGGGCAGTGAGTGAAGATGGAGATGACAAGGTGGAAGATGAGGATGCTCCAGTCCTGATGTAAAGCTGTGTATCGTCGGCATAACAGTGAAAAGAAATGTTGAACTGATTAATAATTTGACCTAAAGGCAGCATGTAAAGGGAAAACAACAGGGGCCCCAGAACCGACCCCTGAGGGACACCACAGGAGACAGAGACTGTCTGGGACGTGGCGTTGCCAAGACTAACACATTCCAGCCTATTGGAGAGGAAAGATTTAAACCAGTCCAGGACGGTGTCACAGAGACCGACCTCCACATGAAGACGGTGGAGGAGGATACTATGGTCCACAGTGTCGAAGGCTGCAGTGAGGTCAAGGAGGACAAGGATGGAGGGAGAGCCAGTGTCAGCAGCCAAGAGGACATCATTAGTAACTCTCAGCAGTGCAGTCTCAGTACTGTGAGCTGCCCTGAATCCAGACTGGAACTTCTCATACAGAGAGTGTTGTTGTAAGTGATCCTGCAGCTGAGCAGCAACTGCTTTTTCCAGCACTTTAGACAGAAAAGGGAGGTGTGAAATTGGGCGGTAATTAGAAAAAATGTCGGGATCCAAATTAGATTTTTTCAGAAGAGGCCTAATGATGGCAGTTTTTAGAGGCAGTGGAACATGACCAGATTGAAGAGACTGATTTATTATTTGAGTGATAAGTGGGCCTATTGCAGAATGATTGGATTTTATGAGAGACGAGGGGAAAGGATCCAGGGCGCAGGATGAAGGCTTCATTTTCTTGATGATGGCCTCCACCTCACTCTGAACAACTTCGTCAAAGCTGTTAAGGGTCCCAGAATGCAGACGGGTAGATGGCACACTGAGAACAGGGAGGTTGTGGAGCTGAGATCTGATAGTGTCAATTTTGGTTTTAAAAGATGAAAGAAACAGCTCGCATTTTTGAGCAGAGTCCTCAAGAGTTTGTTTAATGGGATTAAGCAGACGAGTTATTGTGGAGAAGAGCTGTTTAGAGTTTCCAGGGCAGGTGTTGATGATGTTAGAATAATATTTGGAGCGTGCTTCTTTAAGAGATTATTTTGCTAACAAACAAACAGGGTTGACTCTAAGAATAAACACGAAAGTTTTAAGTAATTTTTTTGCACAATGAGTGTGTGTTACTACCACACCAAATGTTAGCCCAATATCTGTAAAAATGATTGAACAAAAGATATGTTTGTGTTTTAAAAGCTCAGTTGGCTGTGACGGCCATCTTGAATTGGGTTAACTCCAAAGGTCAAACAGTTGTAGAGGTACATTTAGTAATTGTATCCTGAAAGTTTCATTGAAACCCGTCAAGGGGTTCATGAGATATTTTGTTAACAGACAACACGCTAACACACACGGGCAAAATAAATTTGATACCATCCACTTTCACCTCTCTGCAATGGGTGAAAATAGCCAAAACCAATAAAGAAGAGTCCAGTTTCTTCACACTGGTTCACAGTATCAGGTTTGCTGTCAGTAAAAATGTTCCTCTTGGTTTTGCTGCCAGCAGTTATCAGACCACACAGTTTGTCTTAAAAGAGTTTATCAAATCAAGTGTCATGTAGTTTAGGAATTCCTGCTGTGGATTTCAGTTTTAGTGAATAAAAACCCAGTAGGCAACAAAAAAGAACATGTAAATAATCCTCTTGGGGTTAGTCTGACATATTTGAAGCAGAGATAAACATTCCTCAGTGGTGCGGAGACGCCGTCTGTGAAGACTCATTTCTGACAGCTGCTTCTTCCAAAATACAATATAAAAAAAGTACCATACCATACATACCATTTTATTTATAAAGCACTTTAAACAGGAACAAGTCCACACAAAGTGCTGGACAAACAAACACGCAACAGGCAACACAGACAATGAAGTACAACACGAAAAACATAAAAACATTGCAGATCATAAATCAAACGATCCAATACAAATCAGCTGGCATTGAAAGCAATGGAGTAGTAGTGAGTTTTTAACCGGGATTTGAAAACCGAGAGGGAGGGGGCCTGTTTGATGAGCAGCGGTAACTCGTTCCAGAGTCTTGGGCCTGCTACAGAGAACGCCCTGTCACCCCTGCGCTTAAGGCGAGTTTCTGGAACTATTAAGAGTACCTGATCCTCTGACCTCAAAGCACGTGGAGGGACATATGGGTGTATCAGATCCGAGAGATAGGCGGGGGCGAGACTGTTCAGCGATTTGTAGACATACATGAGAATTTTGAATTGGATTCGAAGATGAACCGGTAGCCAGTGAAGGGAGGCCAAGACTGGTGTAATGTGCTCTCTTTTGCGTGTGCTGGTTAAAAATCGGGCAGCTGCGTTCTGAACCAGTTGTAATCGTGCAATGGTGGCTTGACTGACGCCAAACAGAAGTGAATTGCAGTAATCAAGCCTAGATGTAATGAATGCGTGAATCACTGTCTCCAGGTGCTTTTTGGATAATATGGGCTAAGTAAAACTACAAAACTCTTTTTTCTGCTTCCAGGGAAAATGATTGGTATCCATCCAACCATGACTGTGTTATCAGGGTTCATCTTTCTGTCCCTGCTCCGAGCTGCAGCCGCTCAGGGATTTGGGCCTCGTGGACCCAGACCAGTACCAGGGCGGGGGGACAGTCCAGAACCAACTCCACCTCCACTTCCACCAGAGCCCACGCCAAGACCTGAAGGTTGTGAGAGTGAGTTCACAGTAAAACTTACCTGTAATCATTAAAAAAAAGTTCATGGCATTTTGGAGTAAAATTAAAAAAATACTTATATATTTACCATGTACTGATGAAGTATTTAGTTGGAAATACTGCTGGACTAAAAGTACAAATAGAAATGAACACTACAGTAAATGCAATCAAAATACTACAAAGAGGTAAAGATACTCAATATTTTACTTGATTTTATCACTTGTTTTATTTATTTATTTATTTTTTAAGCAGGCCTATTGTGCCTCCACATGATTCTGTCTTTAATCTTAGTTGATATTATTATTGATTTTACTTGATTTTATCACTTGTTTTATTTTTTTTATTTTTTTTTAAGCAGGCCTATTCTGCCTCCACATGATTCTGTCTTTAATCTTAGTTGATATTATTATTGATTTTACTTGATTTTATCACTTGTTTTATTTGCTGTAGCACTTTGAGATTTTTATTAATGAAAAGTGCAGTATAAATTGAATTTATTATTATTATTATTATTATATTACTCAGATTGACAATTGTATTTTAAACTGGAGTTTTGTGCACAACATAAAAAGTGTTATTTGTGTACTTTTGGTTGTTATTCCTCGAGTATTGATGCTATTTTTAAATGCTCAGGATGTGGATTGGAATTTTGTACTGATTGGCTTTTGATAAGTTACTGAATCTGATTGGAATGGATTATAATTAAACTGAAATTCAATTCGATTCATTTACCTCTTTTTTTCAGTCAGACATCCTTTAATTGTCTTGAAAATTGACAGTGAGCTTTATAATCCGGTGCATCTCATGCATTAATTCCGGTTGTGTTTAATAACCTCAAACTGCTTTAATAGTACATGGTGCTCAAAAATCTGTCAAAATGAACTTGTTTCACTTAATACGTCTTATAGTCCAAAAAATACAGTATTTAGCACCTGTGCACAACAAAAGAATTTGGGCACCACACAACAAAATTAATCTATTTAGGACAAATTCGGATCCATTTACTGTCAATTCAGTAAAATTATACCACAAAACATTCACATACAAGTACATTTTGATATGACAGTTAACGAAAGTTGTTTATCTAAAGAAGCCAGCAGGTTAGGCTGAATCTTCGCTTTACTGCCAATCTCTATCCTGAGCAGCACGTTGGCGACAGTGGAAAGGAATGACACCCTTTGAACAGGAAGAAGAACCAGCAGAACCAGAACCAGGACCGGCTGCAGCCTTGACAGTCTGGAGTTTGAGAGGACAGGAGAAGAACTGATTCAGGTGTAAAAAAAATAAAAATAAAAACAGGTTGATGATGGCAGCAATATTTGCAAATGCAAACATTGAGACAGAGTAGACAACAGAAAAGTAAATATAAATGTCTGAACCTATAGCAGCATAAGGATAGCTCAGGAAACCCAAGCCAACTCTAGTATTCATTGATTAAAAAACAAAAAAGTCTTAAGCCTGGTCTTAAAACGAGACAGGATGTCAGCCTCACAGACAGAAACCAACCAGTTCACAAGAGAGGAGCCTGCAAAGTTCTGCTCCATTCTACTTTTAGAAACTTTAGGAACCACAAGTAAACCTGCCATCTGAGAATGGGCTGTACACAAGTGAATATGAACTGGATTGAGTTGGATCTGGACTGTAACTGGTTTGGACCTTTCGTTGTGTAGCGCCCTGAGAGGACGGTTGTTTTGAGCTGACGCTATGAAAATAAACTGCAAATTGAATTAGTTGAAGTGAATGTGCACGCTTCATAAAAGCACCAAGCCGTGCAAAGAAATTGTCTATGTGGTTGTAGTTTTTAATTTT